>JANHFX010007157.1:0-43031 GCA_027560015.1 Chloroceryle amazona | reverse complement strand
TCTATAGAGTCAAACTGTTAGAAAAATCTTAAGGACTGCAGGTGTCTGGTGGTGACTGTGGGTCCTCCAAGCTCCTAGAACCCTCTTTGGTATCACATTTTCCTCCTGATGACAACCAGTTTGGCACACCACCTAAATGGAAACACAGCTGCACTTGGATACTCTTCCTATAGCTGCAGGCTCTCTCAATCACAGCAGAATTACTATACTTTCTTAAAAGCCATCCCTACAAAAGACTTCAGAGTTCAGACCTTGCAGACAGATAAGCTCTGGTAGGTCTAATTTGCAGCAGTTTAAGACCTTGCAATATTGAATTATTGCTTGGTAATTCAATAATAATTCTGTGAGGTCACTGTCCTTGAAGTAAAGAGCAGCAGAAGGGGGATCATGTGCTTATACCTGATTAGCCCCCACACAGAGGCTGGCATTTTAGCTTGTACCAACAGAGGAGGTGGTTATGTGATATTACGGTTGAGATGAGTATTGAGGAAATTAGGTATAGGCATGTCTCCTCTGTTACAGAGTGAGGCAGGAAAAAAAGGACCGTAACAACAGTAGTATAAGGAATCAACCAACCTTTTGCAATCAGGAGCTGGAGATTTGGATATATATTTGTGATTTATGTACCAACCAGTAAAATAGCATATCTTACAAGAGGTCTTTTTCTTGTTTCTCTAGAGTCACATCTACTCTACTTTAGTGTCTACAAGAAATTCAGGCTTTTTATTCTTACACACTGCATAGGAGGACTAGAACAACTGGATTCTTATTCCTTTCCTTCAGTAGCATCATAGAATCAATAGAATGGTTTCAGTTGGAAAAGACCTTAAAAGATCATTTAGTTCCAACCTACCTGCCATGGGCAGGGACACCTTCTACTAGACCAGGTTGCTCAAAGCCTTGCCTGGAACACTTCCATGGATGAGGCATCCGCAGCTTCTCTGGGCAACTTGTTCCCGTGCCTCACCACCCTTATAAGGAAGAATTTCTTCCTTATTTCTAATGTAAATCTACCCTCTTTCAGTTTATTGCATTTAAATCATTATCATCTATGTAAATTGCTGAAGACAGAAAATGTGCACAGCTGTTGAAGAAACAACAGGTTTTGAAATCAGCAGGGTAGTAGAAGTATAAATAGTTGCCTGATTTTGTTTGCCAGTCCTTTGATACTAGTAAAGATGCAGGTAGAGAAACATCCCTCTTCTTTTCAGATCCCAGTCTGATTACCCAGAGCTGGTAATTAATCCTCTCACCAATTTTTTTTTGTGTGTTTAACATGAGACAATTCATGTGAAGCCACTGGTGGACATCAGGGGTGAGCCTAAACACAGATATTAAATTGTCCCTTTCTTACTCAACATGTGTTAATTTGTCAATGCAGATTAGCAAAGCAATGGCCTGGGATGTTGATGGTCATTTTTGTCCAATGTCATCTCTCTAATGCACCTTTACAACCTCAGCATTGCTAAAGGACTGTATGCTAAAAAGTGTGCTAAAACATGCTTTAAATCTCTTTTAGAGAAAGGTGATAACTTTGGAGAGCCTCGCATATAAAAAGAACTATATATATATATATTGCTTACAAAAAACAGAAGGTCACTAAGTCAGTCTTTGATTGTTTTTAACGGAGTTTTCCTTCAGAACACCCCAAGTGATTTGACTGTGCAGTTCTATGGATTTATCACTTGCCAAGTTTCATATTTGTAAAAATCAAAGCCCTTTTTTTTTTTTAAGACAACTAACAAGCATAAAAAATACCCTTTGCACTCTTAACTACATAAAAATGACCCAGATTTAATTCATTTTGAAAATTTATTGTTGACAAGAAAATATTCCCAGGCTGAATGAAGTATTCTTTGCCAAATGCAGTCTAGAGTGAGAGTCTGCAGGCCAAATTCTGAAACCAGTGTAAAACATGGCTTGTTAGGAGAAATCCTGGCATTACCTTTGCCTACCTGTATGTTCATGGGTATGGTAGATATGTTTGCTGTTTCACTGCATTCAAAATCAATGTTTTTGCTTAGTAGATGCATCATTTTATGAGAGTTTTAAAATTTCTTCATTAAACTCAAGTTTATGCCTCCCCAAATCAATATTTTTTATTGATAGTGAAAATAAGATAGAGTCATTGGAAACAGACAGTAAAACCTGTATGCATAGGGCAGTTTACTTACTGGTTATGCTAAGAAAATGTGTGATTGTTATAGTTTTGATGAACTGTCCAGATCCTGTTTATATAGTGGATTTTTCATCCTGCAGTGTTCATACAGTATTTCACTGAACGCTTCTTATCTGAACCCTGGGGTCCTCTATAATTCTTGAATCTAAGAGTAGAGGCATGTCAGACATAAAAAAGGAAATGTGGAACGTGAGGTTTTGAGGAGTATTTCAGGTGGTTTTGAAAAATATATCATAGTTAATAACAAGAAATGCCGCTCTAGGGTAAAGAAAAAATAAGGAGTGAGAAGTGAAGATATTCTTTAAAAGAGGTTTTAGCTAGGCTAGGAGAGACAGAACATGTACAAAATGAAGCCAGTAATATGCCTGTGGATAATGAGGGAGTTACATTTGGGTAATGGACATTAAGAAATGTGTGTTTCAGTGAGGATGGGTGGAGAGATGCAACAGGAATCAAACCAAATAGTGGAAATCAGATTATTTGTTTTGCAGTGTCTGTGTGGGAGAAGGTAGTCTTCCTGTTAGTCTCATCCTATGACTAAGGATGGGAAGAGTGTAGCATGAGTGCAGCAGAATAATGGAAGAAGAGGTTATCAAGTGCATATTCAGAGCTTTTTTAATCTGTTACTTGTTATTCAATTCTGAGTAGGATGTTAGAGCTGTAGTGATGATGTGAGCTTCAGGATGAATTTTGAGGGATGAAGTTTTTCTTTTTTTGTGGTGAAATTTTTATTCACATGATACTTAATGGAAACCATGTGGCAGTGGTGGCTGAGAGCTTGTGTCTGTGTGCTTGAGAATGTGCCCTTTTTTACAGAGCTTTGAAATGGAACAATCTATAGCTTCAACTTTGTACATCACGATTTTGTGAATATGATGCATTTGACAGACCTTATGAAATTGCACCTCAAACTACCTAACTCTTTGGTATGTGAATGCTCTAGAATAGAGTATGATAAAAGCCAACTAGTCTTCCTGTACTCTGTGTTTTTCTTTAAGTGGAAGAGGTGTTAAAAGTGCATGTTTTACTTTTGAGTGTGCTCTTTTCATGTTGCTCCCTTCACTCCTGTCCTCATTTTTGTTTTTTACCTCTCTTCTGTCACATAACTTTCTCCTTCTTTCCCACTGGCTCCATCTTTTTGCTTTTTTTACAATTATATTGCATAAATGCCTGCACAAAATACATGAGATAAATACCTGCTCACCGCTCTCTGATCACTGCTTTCACTTTCTGTACTGTGCAGAGGGGAAATCCTTGTGGTTTTTCTTTCATATTCCCAGCCAGAAAAGATAGAGGATGTAAACCAGTTAAGCAATAAAAATAACTAGTTTCCTTGCTCCCAAGCCACCAGAGTGAAGGAGGAAGCTGGGCTTTTTTACTATCATGTAAAGAAAAAACATGGCTATGGTTCCTCTGCCCTAAGACTGCAGGGGAGACAAGAGGTAACAGGGCTTCTTTCACACCTATTGTGAACTAGAGGACCAATATCTCCCGAACTATCAGATGCTCTCTGCCATTTTTAGTTCTCTGCAAGGAAAAGGTGTAAGTGAAGATAAAGACAGCAGGGTGGGGAAACGATGTATATAGGTGAGAACTGTGTCATCTTTTGCAGCCTGGTGGAGAAGTTTCTATAAATACATTAGCAACAAAGGAGGGCTAAGGTGAATCTCCATCCTTTATTTGATGTAGGAGGAAACACAGTGACAAAGAATGAGGAAAACACTGAGGTACTTAATGCCACCTTTGCCTCAGTATTTAATAGTAAGACCAATTGTTCTTAAGGTATTCAGCCCACTGAGCTGGAAGACAGAGATGGGGAGCAAAATGAAGCCCCCATAATCCAAGGGGAAATGTTCAGTGACCTACTACACCACTTAGAGCACACAAGTCTATGAGGCCCAAGGGCATTGAGGGCACTGGCAGAAGTGCTCACCAAACCATTTTCCATCATTTACCAACTTCCTGGCTGACCAGGGAGGTCCCAGTTGACTGGAGGTTAGCAAATGTGACGCCCATCTACAAGAATGGCTGAAGGGAGGATCTGGAGAATTACAGACCTGTCAATCTGACCTCAGTGCTTGGGAAGGCTATGGAGCAGATAATTTTGAATGCCATTACACACCATATACAGACCAACCAGGGGATCAGGCCCAGCCAGCATGGGTTTATGAAAGATAGGTCCTGCTTGACTAACCTGATCTTCTATGTCAAGGTGACCCACTTAGCGGATGAGGGAAGGGCTGTGGATGTTGTTTCCCTGGACTTCAGTAAAGCTTTTGACACTGTTTCCCACAGCATCCTCCTGGACAAACTGGCTGCTGATGGCTTGGATGGGCATATTCTTTTCTGGGTAAAAAACTGTCTGCATGACTGGGCCCAAAGAGTGGTGGTGAATAGAATTAAATCCAGTTTGCAGCCAGTCACAAGTGGTGTTCCCCAGGGATCAGTATTTGGGCCAGTTCTGTTTAATAACTTTATCTGTGATCTGGATGAGGACATCAAGCACACTCTCAGTAAGTTTGCAGATGACAGCAAGTTGTGTGGGAGTGTTGACCTGCTTGAGGGGAGGAAGGCTCTACAGAGGGATCTATCTGGACAGGCTCGATTGATGGACCAAGGCCAATAGCATGTTGTTTAACAAGGTCAAGTGCCGTGTCCTGCACTTGAGTCACAACAACCCCCTGTAATGCTACAGGACAGAGGAAGAGTGACTAGAAATCTGCCTATTGGAAAAGGACCTGGGGGTTCTAGTCAGCAGCCAGCTGAATTTGAGCCAGCAGTTTGTCCAGGTGGCCAAGAAGGCCAACTGCATCCTGGCCCGTGTCAGAAATTGTATGGCGAGCAGGACTAGGGAAGAGATCATTTCCCTGTAGTCAGCATTGGTGAGGCCACACCTCAGAGTACTGTGTTCAGATTTGGGCCTCTCACTAGAAGAATGGCACTGGGGTGCTGGAGCATGTCCAAAGAAGGTCAACAAAGCTGATGAAGAGTCTAGAACATAAGTCTTACGAGAAGCAACTGAGGGAACTGGGGTAATTCAGCCTGGATAAAAGGAGGCTCAGGGAGACCTTATTGAACTCTACAACTACTGGAAAGGAGGTTGTAGGGAGTGGAGGTTCTCTTCTCCCATGTAACAAGTGATGGGATGTGAGATGAGAGGAAATGGCCTCAAGTTGTGCCAGGGGAGGCTTAAACTGGACACAAGGAAAACTTCCTTTCCTGAAAGGGTTGTCAAGCATTGGAGCAGACTGCCCAGAGAAGTCTTTTGAGTTACCATCCCTGGAGGTATTTAAAAGATATGTAGACATGGTGATTAGGGATATGATTTAGTGGTGGACTTGTCAGTTCAGTTGTTGGTCTTGATGATTATTTTTTTAATAATCCTTTATGTTTTTCCATTGTGGGAAATTGAAGAGGTCAGAAAATGTAATGCATAAGAACATCTTGCCTTTGTACAGCTGCACCATCACAGGTGTGTTTTCATCCAAAACACCACTTCTAATGGAAATAGAAATAAACAAACATGAGGAAATGCTGCTGCAAACCATTCATACTGCTTTTGTTAAAGCCTCCTCTGAGGAGGGCTTGGCTGAAACAGACTGATCACAACCTTGCTAAGGAAAGGTGGTGGGAGGTGTGTGGGGAGAGTGTAGAAGTGGACACAGCTCCATGGGTAGTACAACTACACGCATTCATGCCCAGTAAAGGCACAGCTTTTACTAGCTTCTGAATATATATATAATTACATAGTCATAACTTACTTTGAATACAGGCCTGGTCCCTTGTATTTTAGATTGCCTTAGGAGTGGTGAAACCTTTCTTCTCCTCCAGACCTGACTGATACCTCTTGCCTGCAGTGCTAATTTTCTTTCCTGTGTGACTCTCAAGCATGTTATGTGCTTTGTCCTAAGAGAGAGTGAAAACACTGCTTCCCTTAGGTCTCAGGATTCTCTCAAGAAGTTTCAATACTTGTCCTTTAAAAATAGACACTGATTAATCTTTTCTGCCTGGGACTCAATTCTGATGCCCCAGAAGACTCCAAAGTTTTTTTCTTATCAGTACTTTAAAGGGGAGGAACCCTGAAAAATGCACACTGGGTATATATATATATGTGTGCGTGCATACTTTTTAAGAGCATTTCTTTAGTCCCACTCCCTCTCATGACTAAGAAATAGAGCCTCTGCCTCATGTGGTTCAGAGACACTGCAGTAACTGCAGTAGCCCCATCCATGGTGGTCCACGTTAGGACAGCCTGTTCGAGTGAGAGAACTGGTCATGTCACTGATGGATGCGGTGTGAGCACTAAAGAAGAAAGGTACACTTTGAAACAGTATCACCTTGAATTACTTTCTTAAGAAGTCCCTTCAGTGCTGCCATCACATATTAGTTGAGTCATTTTACTTTTACAGGTCACCTTAGCATTTTCAGGTGAAGAGCTTGACGTTGAGTGCCTCTGGCTTGACTGGTGCCTTCCATACTGCAGCTGGCACAGGCGATGGCTGCAGTAGGTGCAGCAAAGGACCTGTGTTTTCCACATCTCTGAGTTAAGGGAGCTTCCAGTTATAACTCTTTTTAACCAGTGAGTGCTTGCAGGTTTCCTAACAGGAGATTCTTGGAAGGGGTGAGCTTTTGAGAAAATAAATGAGAACTATAGTGTTATTCTTTTAGGCTGCAATTATCTGAAGTTGTTGTCAATAGAAATAGTTGCATACATTTGTCTTCATTAATCATTTCAAGGTGTTGCTTTTTGATGCAGCCAGCCCTAGCAGTTCACAGGCACTTTAATTTTCCAATTATTGTACCTGTGGCTCAGAACAGATACTGATTAGTTTCACATTTTGCTCTGTGGGCAGCTTAATGTTCTTGTCACCTTACATTGAGTTTTAAATGTGCAGAGTGTTAGAGAATGTCAGCTGCACTCCCAAGTCTTCTGGGTCAGGCTCAGCAAGTTATGATGTTTCCAGGTACTGTACTGATACTTTTCTGAAAGATGGATGAAAGAACAAGGTATGGTTTTAGGATCCTATCACAAAAGTAACGATTCCACTTGTAAAGTGAGTGTGAGTGATTTTGTGTTGTATTCTTTTTCAGACAATTTTTTAGCTGGAGATGAAGGCAATGCTGCTGGCTGCTGTAACAGCAATACAAAAGGGAGTTATGATAGCAGCACGGCAAGAGCAATGCTTTTCAATATTTGCACACAATTACAAGACCTTTTCAAACTGTAGTAGTGAAAGCAAAGGAGAAAATAAATTTTGAAAAGCCCTAAACACAAAGATTAATTTTGTAACAAATAGAAATGTTGTCCATCTCCTCTTTATCAATTGTGTACCAGCTATGACTCATCCATGCATGCTTTTTTCTTTCTGAAAATTGCCATGGAAGAAATCCCCTCCAAAATACAAAACCACGCTGAACATCTGCTGTCTAGGTATTCATTAGTTCTGTCTGCTCTGCTTTTGGCTAATTGCCTGGGAGTGAAGTTGAATCATTTATGGGGACTTAACCTGGTGCCAGTTATAGTAGTAAAGATCATGTAACATTTTGATAAACCCCAGGAAATGTCAAACATGTAGCCTCCCAAACATAAAGTTTATTTACTGGTTTCTCATGCACTTTGTTTGCCTACAATATTGCCTGCACAACTGATAACAGAAAATGTATTTAATAACTACTCAGTGCTAATATGCTGTAGTATGCATGACTGACTAATTTAATTTATCTCTGATTAAGCCTATTATGTTTGAGATCACTTTACAGAAGAGACTTTTTTTGCCAGCTGTAAGCTTATTTGAATTGTAATATAAGTTAATAATGTGTGAAATAACTACTGGTGCCTGCTTCTAAATGTTAATTTTACCAAATGACTTCCTGAGTTAGTGCATACACAGCTCATCCATTGCAATGTAGTTAGTATGTTGTTTGGACGTTCAGATTGCATAGGTAAAAAGGCAGATTCATGGCAAGGGGATGAATGGCTGTTGTTTCTGCTGAAAAAGAATATAGTCATTAGCTCAGTCAGGGGTGGCACACTATCTATTTATTGACAACATCAGCTGAGAAGAAGCACTCTTGATGTTCTTCATCTTGTAATACTTATTTCCTGCAAAAGAGCAGAACAGGGACTCGTCGAGAAAATAGAACAGTACATGAAACAAAAATTCTTGAGAAAGGTGATGGTGACTAAGTTTAGATGGGAAAATAGCCATTTGGGTTGACAGAGGTTGGAGCTGGAAAAGAAGCGGGCGGGGGGGGGGGGAACAACAAGAAATACCCCAAAACACAAAAACCAGATCCAAAATAATTAAAACCTGAGAAATGCAGGGGGACGTTAAGAAAGATTTTAACTCTGCCAAGGAAAGCTGGAAAGCTAAACTTTTTTTCTCTAAGGAAAAGGGAGACTGTTTTCTGTTTACCCTCCACTGTTTTCTGTAGTCTAATTGTTAGAGTAGGTAGGCCCCTAATGGAGAGGGAGGCAATGCTTTTTCTGTGCATAAGCCTTATCCCAGAGCTATTGATCTATGGCAAGTGAGGGTTTGTAGTGTCTGTGCTTTAGCCACTTATTTCTCTGAAAGGCTGCAAAGTGCTATCAATTGATGATTTGGAAAAAGCTCTCTGTTTGTCAATTGTTGGGTTTATGACAAAAACATAATTATACTATTCTTGCTTTAATACCTGTTTATTTGAAATCTACTGAGAAAATACAGGCGAAGAGAACTTGTTTAAAGAAACAAGTGTGATAGTCTGGGGTTTAGTCTATGAGATTTTTTTTATAAGCAAAGACATCTAAATTATGTGTACTTTGCATTTAAATATATGCAACTCCAACTGAACTAAAAGGAAGTTGATACTTTTTTCCATCAGATTAGATGCATCTCTTCAAATTAGATAATATATAGGTTACTGTACTTACTGTGTCAGACTGAGCTGCCAAAACAATGTCACTTGCCTAGTGTGGAAAGAAATGCTCCACATAATTTCTTTTTATGTCATTCTGTTCCACCCCCCAAACATGTCTGGCATGTGGTAACGTGTGGGATATCAGGCACTATTGTTCATGTTTTGTCATGGTATCGCATATGTATCAGCTATCAGCAAGCTGAGCTACACAGCAGCTCTGATTTCAAGGTCTCTTCATAGCATGTCAAATGTTTGCTGAGGGGGCAGGACTTTGGCAGGTCCACCCCCGCCTGTTGGGATGCACATACATATGCAGCTGAAGGTATGGTTGTTGTACCATGTAGAGTAAATTTCCAGGGTATTTATTCACAAAAAAGATAAAAGGTATTGCTATAAAAATTTCTGGTATGGTGCCTTCACGATTTGTCCTGTAGTACTGACATTAATAAGACTTTTTCTCTTGGTGTTTGCCCTGAATAGTTTATCAATGAGTGTTGGAGAGAATGGCCTGTCTCATTTTCAGATCAGCCAGAGATGGGATTGCTGGTCAGGCTCAGTGTTTAGGTAGTATCCCATGGAGGGAATGTAGTGCATCGGCTTCCCACACTCTATACAGTCTTCCAGGTGTAATCCGTGGCTGAATGTGATACATAGAGCTCTGAAAGTGTGGTGCTGTAGCTTATTTAGAGTTAGCTGCTCTTTCCTTGCATGCCAGAACAGGTTCTGGAGCAGCTGATTGCTATCTGGTCCTGGATCTGTACAGCTCATGCCTTAAGACAGGGTGTTATTGTGGAAGACCCAGGTGAGAAGGTTTCTTCTGTATCCTCTACTTTTTGCCTGAGCAGCATTGAGTAGGGAGGTTATTTATTTTATTTTATTTTCTTCTAGAAGCAGCAGAATACTTTTAAAAATTATAAATTAATACTTTTTCCAATTTTTTTAATAACTTGCACAGAGTAGCAACCTGAGTTCTTCACCTGACAGAGAGGCCAACTGTAATTCAATTTATAGACCAGTCAATGCTGAAAATTTTACACATCATGCATACTTAGTGACAGGAAAGTAGAATTAGATGCTTCTTATTTCCTTTCTGTAAGAGAGAAATTTTGAAGAGTATTTAAAGAAGTTGATATATTTGATTATAAATAGTCCAAATTTTCAGTGACTCTCACAGTTTTGGGGCAGTATCCTAGATGCTTTGAAGTGTATGAATTATAGATGTATTGTGCTGTTATCCACAAGAGTTGTTTTTCTGTGAAACAAAATGGTTAATCACTCCCTGCTCAAGTCCTCATGCAAGGCACTTGAACTTTTCTGCAGCCCAGTTCAACCCAGAAGCCATCGGTGGCACAAGAAATTATTGTACTTTTCAGAGGATCGAGAGACGACTAGGGCTGCCTTCTCTCTGTCCTCTTTCATCTTTCTTTTCCCCCCAATACCTAAATTGAGATTGATCATTTAGCAGAAAAAAATACCACTATGAGCAATGAAGCGTAACTCAATACAATACCGAAAGCTGCTTAGCTGTCTTATCAGACTCGACTTACTCTTAAGCAAAGATTAGTGAGGATAACTTACGTACAAGGTTGTAAATCTGCTTAGTGGTCTGTGACTCTTATGGGCAAAAAATGCTTCCTAAACTGAGCCTTTGAACATGCTGAGAGTCACCTTTTAGAATGACTGATAAATAGGAGGCAGGTGATTTCAGCTGGGAAAGAAAATAATGTTCAGCACACTAAAACAGAGAAAGCCAAAAGATAACTCATTTATATGTTAGCTGACTGTGTTATGGTCTATCTTAATATAGATATATGCTACAAAAGCCTATTATAACTATGAGCAGCACTTTATAAAGTATGAAGCTTCCTTTCTTTCAACAGTGATAGTTTCACCTTTTCCTAAAAAAAACCTCACCAAACAAATAATGACACCCAAATATGCCCACAAAACATACTTCTTGAAAGTTTACCATTTTCATTTGCCTTCATTAATTTGATGGTTTTCTAGCTCCTTAGATGAATATGAAATATGTACAACAAATACATAAAAGCAGTCTGTGAGGAAACATACAAAATGTCCTTTCTCCCCCCCAGACCTAAAACCTCTGGACTTCATGAAGAACTATGGTTAAATAAAACTAAGTGTGTTTTGTTCCATAACACCAAAGGTATACAAAGGATCCAGTGTACATAGAAATGTTATAAAAATAAAAACAGTGTTCTAGAAGAAATACTAATACATCACATGGGATTTTTTTTTTCTAGTTATTCAGTTAAAATTCTTTATTGCTTTAGTCTATTTAAATCTAAGTGAAAAGTGCAGTGTAATGTTATGGGGGTGGGGAAACAGAAAGCAATTAATGGGGTTTTTAAATTATTTTTAAATGTCTGAAGGTTGTTTTCTTCCTTTTTTCAAATTGGTCCAAGTCCCTGGATGTTTTGTGCTTTGACCAAATCCATTAGAATTTTTCTGTCATCCTGTTCAGGAAATCCTTGTCATCGGTGAAGCTCGTTCGGGCAAGATTAACAATAGCTTTATGGCATGAAATCTGATAACAACCACTCTTGGGTTTTTTTGTTTGGGATTGATGAAGGGCTGATAGGCCTGTGCAAACCTCGGTCATCCTATTTACCTTTTAAGAAAAACTGACATAATTTTAGCTTTCTTCCACTGCTCTAGAATTTCTCTGGTAGTCTAAGATTAATTGAAAATCAATGCTGGTGGTTCAAAACCTCCTAAGCCAGCTTTTTATACAAAAGTGCTGATACAGCTGCTGTTTAATACACTTCCAAGCTACTGACAGCAAAGAAAATATTTATCATAGCTGAGCATGAATTAAACACCAGAGACACTAAGTAAACTGGACCTGTGTATCGTTGCAAAGGTGGGTCAAGGGGAATAGTAGAGAGATTTCAGGCATCTGCTAAGAATGCTACCAACATGACTTCTTTGTAGAGTCATTTCAGGTTCACTTATCAAATGGTAACACAAGGAAGAAAAGCTCAATCTAAAGAAAATTGTGTAGGACAATAAAAAAGGAAACACTGATCATCAAAAAACACTTGAAAATCCAAATGGACCAGCGCAAAACTAGAATAAAGAAGTGCATTTGTCAGAGAGACATACTTGGTGAGGAAGGGTAAATCTTATATGAGCTTCTTCTCACTCCCAGTGGCAGAACCGATCTACTTATTGAGCATCTTTAGTTTTTCTGCATGTTTATTGGCATTTCTATCATTTCTTGTCCAGCAAAGGACAAAGGTCATTGGTGAGATTCCTCCTCTGTTTGCCACTGTTAGAAAGTTGTTACTGTCCTTTACTCTGCAAAATGTAGATTTTTCCCCCTTCTGTTCCCCCTCCCCCTGATCATCTAATGTACATTAATTGCAACCCATTTCCTTTTGTTCCCTGCTGTGGATTATTTTTTTATAGCTATTTTTACTTCAGTAAGTCAGTGTGATGATTCTGGCAAGAACTTCCTTTTTTTTGCATTGATAATCCTTTTTTTTAGTCTCTGGTAAAATGTTCTTAAGCAGATCCCAGCTTTCATCTTTTTCCCAAATAAATTGTTTCTCCCAGCTGAATTTGCTCCTATTTGTTCTTTGGATTGCAAAATGAATCATTTTAAGGTACCAGGTATATTTGTTTTCATATTATCCTGTTTGTGAATAAGAAACATAATGAACAAATGGGGTAATTCATAAAGAAGCAACAGCTAGTTTTTAGTTCTGTGGTAAATTTTATGTTATCTTTCAAGATTAGGTATAATAAAAAATTCCTGCAAGCTAAATGTAATTCTTACTGAGTTCAACAAAATGTCTTATATAGAATTGGTTGGGTGCTTTATTTATTTATTTCAAGGCAACACAAAGCCTCCAGCATATCCTCTTGAAATTAAAGTCCTCCATGGTAATTCAGATTTATCTCCTGCACAGTATAAACAGATGATTAAGAAATCCCTTGTCAGCATTTTCATGAGTGCATTTGTGGTCTAGAACAGATATCGTCCTGTTTATCTTTCACAGCCTTACTTCCAAAATGACCCCAGCTTTGTCTTCCTCCTTCCATTGCACCAGGACAGGTTATGTGAACACCCATCCATTTCTGTCCAGCCAACATTTCTCCATCCCAAGGGCTGTGGCTGTAGCTTGGCTTTATTGCTCAGTCAGCCCAGGGAAAAAAATCAAAGATTTCACTGGATTGTGGTCAGTGTATAAAACTGCTTAATTCAAGAGGTAAATAGAATAGAAACATAGAATCTTTTAGATTGCAAAAGACCTTTAGGACCATCAAGTGCGACCATTAGCCTAGCACTACCAATTCCACCACTAAATCATGTCCCTAATTACCGCATCTACAAATCTTTTAAAGACCTCCAGGGCTGATGACTGTATCACTTCCCTGGGCAGTCTGTTCCAGTGCTCAACAACCTTTTTGGTGAAGAAATTTTTTCTAAAGTCCAACCCAAATTTCCCCTGGCACAACCTGAGGCCATTTCATCTCATCCCAACACTTGTTACTGGGGAGAAAAGATCAACCCCCATCTTCTCTTTACACCTTCTTTTCAGGTAGTTGTAGAAAGCTATAAGGTCTCCCCTCAGTCTTTTCTCTAGACTACACCACCCCAGTTCCCTCAGCCACTCCTCATAAGACTTGATCTCTAGATCCTTCACCAGCTCCATTGCCTTTCTTTGGACATACTCCAGCACCCCCATGTCTTTCTTACAGTGAGGGGTGCAAAACTGAACACAGCATTCAAAGTGCGGCCTCACCAGTTCTGAGTGCAGGACAATCTCTTCCCTAGTTCTGCTGGACACACTATTTCTGACAGAGGCCAGGATGCTGATGGCCTTCTTGGCCAGCTGGGCACACCACTGGCTCAAATTCTTCTGTCTGTTGACCATCTCCACCAGGTCCTTTTTCTCTAGGCAGGTTTTTAGTCACTCTTGCCCAATGCTGTAGGGTTGTTGTGACCCACGTGCAGGACCTGGCGTATTTGATATTTTTGATCTCAGTGAAGCTGCTCATGACTGCCTCCATACCACCACTGACCTACACCAAGTTCAGCTGACATTGATCAAGCAGGATTGCTGATTGTTACCAAATGGTTCTCATTACATCAATGAAATAAAAGCAGGTCTCCAGGTTTCCTAGGCAGTGTTTGCTGATACAAAATGTGCCATTGACTTTTCCTGCCTGTGGTGAGTTTATAAAGATTGCAACCTGAATTTAGTGTGCTTTTCACTTGGGCTTCACAATAGACCTGAGCATAAATTGTATAAGAATGTATTTTAATGTAATTTCTAAGTTGGTAAAAAAAGGCTTTCAGTATATCCCTTCAAAATCCTGAAGTAGAGAAAGCTATTAGCTATGTTATTATTTTAATTTTTAATCTGTTCTGATGTTCCTGAAATGCTCTGTCTGTAATGCCTTTTGTATTAATCATAATAAATATTTTATCTTTTCTGGAGAGGGCATGCTGACGTAATGTCTAAGTGAAAGAGGCAACTTGTCTCAGCTACTTTATAATACTTGCTAGACTTAAAATGAGGATCAAGAAGTTCCAGCTGAGGTGTTATGCAGAGAATAAAGGCAAAAAAAACCCCAACTTATAAAGATACAAAATAATAACCACATACAACTATGTGCTTGCTTGCTATTTTCTGATTGATAGGGAGCAGTGCTCAATTGTAGTGCAGCTGTACAAATTCAGTAGGTGTAGCAGTCCCTGTTAAAAAATAGTGGGGCGGGGGGGAGGAAGAAGCATGAGCCAAAAAAAAGTGTGATAAAGGTTTCAAAAGCAGACATGTCCTGTATTTAGGTATATATATTTTTTTTTTTTTTCTGTGTTGCTCTGTGAAGAATGGTCATCCTTAACAGGATTAAGTCAGTAGCTCCATGCCTGTGCCTGGACTCTGAAAGAAAGGCACACATACATGCTACAAAAGTTAAACACCTGCCTGAGGGCTGTGAACATCTCCTGTTTCACCCCAGCTCATCTGATGGTGGGTGTAAGCTTGGGTGTATGGCTCATTTCTAGTTTCCACATGCGGCCAAGTGTATTTCAACAGGCTTTATCTCCGGTTTTGTCAACACGCATTGTGATGAGGAGAAATATCTTGGCTAAGACTGTACTATGATGATGCATCTTTTCAGTGATTAGTGTCCTGTAGAGTGATGCACATCATTTATGTATTACCCTCCAAAACACCCAGATCAAGATTCCCTGCTATCACACACAGAATTATTGAGGCTGGAAAAGACCTTTGAGATCATCGAGTCCAGCCTATGTCCCATCACCACCACATTGGCTAGACCATGGCACAAAGTGCCACATCCAGCCTCTATAGCACAGATCTGCCTTTGTTCAAAGCTTGACAGAGACTTTGGTGTAGCCTTCAGTAGGGGCATTTGAGGCTCTTGCATGTATCACCCTTCTGTAAAATCACTGAGCGCTTCCCATTTAGAGCAGTGCCCAGAATACGTGCCCTGGCTCCCCTTTCAGAGCCAGGTAGACTGGAACTGGCATGCATGCCTAAATAATTAATGGCTGTTTACCCAGGTACTAACAATGCTGTGTGGTTTGTTTTTTAATTGCAGCCTGCCAAGAGTGTTTCTTGGCTTATTTCTTGGCTGGGAGTAGAGAGTGGTCAGAACAAGACAGCCAGAGAAGTGCATATTTTAGAGCGCCAAACAGAAGGAAGAGCACTGCTTTGTTTTAATCTGACAGCTGAAAGCCACTCCTGTCCACACACTGTGGGCATGCTTGCTTCTCATTATTAGCTGTCATTTGAAGGAGAAAATGGACAAGAGAGCTAAACATTTGGGGAGAGATTGATGAATGCATAACAGACAAACCCTGCCAGAGCTCTGGGGCAGGAGGGTGCCAATTTATTGCATGATGCTGGTTGTGAGAGCATTTTGTACATCTGGTTCAGTTCATGGGCTGGCTGCATTTGTGGAGGGGAGCTTTGGCTATTACTGTTTGGTCCCTATGTCTTATTTTAGCTTCACATTACTCAATGTCTGATTATGTTGGACAATATTCACTGGTGCTGTTGAGAACATTTTGGACAGCATTGAAAAAATGCTGAGGATGATGGCCATATCATTCTATCACCGCTTGGGAAACCTGTGAGAATGGGCCAAGGCAGGCACTGGATGCTTTGCAGAAGGAGGGGTGCCAATCTAGAATGAATGAGTGAATAAACAAACAAATAAAGAAATAAATTGCTCTTCCCTCTTTTCTCCCACCCTGTAGTCAGACGGAGGCTACACAGGTGTCAGATTTGAAGACAGCTTAATAAATACGAAGAAGATTACTCCCAGTACAGAATTTGGGTGCGATGTCCTGATGAACTCCTCTGGCTGGTGCTGGTGGCATCAGCATGGGAATTTTGCAGAGCCTGTGCTGTTGGAATCATGCGTGAGAGCTGAGAACATTATTGGACATACTGTTCAACAAAGCAGGATTTCTGTCTATGCTTTCTTTTCAAGTTTATCCAGCCTGTTTTACAGCTGTGATAACTTGTGGCACATCACAGTCCAAAAGCTGTCGTGGCAATATATATATAGGTATAACGTCATTTTTTCATGCTTACTATCTGAAATTGTAAGGTGCTGCTTTGAGAAGAATGGGCACTTGAAATTTGGGTTGTTATGTGAACCAAACAAAACTAGACAGACTATTTGGCACGTGAAGAAGAAGTATACTTCATTTCATTGTAATGTTTTCAGTGGATCCAGAACTCTGTTATCTATCCCAAATTCATACAGTACCTTCAATGCTGCGTATCATCTTTTTATCTTAGGTTTATCTGGAAGAAGTATCTCCATTAACCAAACCAGTGGTGATTCAGGAATGCTGATTATTTCACTAAGGTTAATATTACCATATAATAAAACAAGTTTTTTATGGATTCACTTAGGGCAATACTGCTCACATATAGTAGATGATATTAAAATCTTCACAAATGGTTTTGTAAGTAACTAAAATTACTGTGACTTTTATGCTATCCGCTTACCTTAGAAAGGGAATAAAGCAGTTACTTAAATTACCCTTCAAAGCAAAGCTAAAAAGATTTCCATTTAGGATTTACACTGAGAAAATGAAAACAAAATGTGTCATTTTGGGTGGTATGACTGTATTTTAATATCTCCCATGCAAACTGAATGTGAAGGACACATCTCTTTTTCTCATTTCATGCCTCTTTGCCCAGCTGAAGAGGTGTGCTGTTCACAGGAGGGGTGGGTGTGCCATTCAAGCATCCAACATTGTGAGGGACCAGTGCAAGGTTTTCTCACCCTGTAGACAAAGCCTGAGGATCTTCAGTAGCAGCGTGGGCTCCAGGTGCGGACAAGAAGGGAGAGGGGTTTGGGGCAATAGCTGGGTTCCAGGAGATGCCTTAGATAAGAGGTTGGCTTTTGGTGGAGAAAGGGAATAGATGGGGCAAGGCAGGCAAAAGCAGCTGGGTAAAAAGGACCGAGGGGCTTTGCAGAGGCAGTGTCACTGGGGGTTGAGTGCAGGAGACTGTAGCAGGCTATTAGTGTGTGCTTCACGGTTTTCCTCTCTTTTCTCTTCAGAAAATCCCTCTCTTTCTGCATCCTCCTTTTTTTTGGGAATATCACTCTCTGAGCTCACATCTCCTAGGATACATAAACCTGTCTTGTCACCATCCCATCTTATTTTTGCTCCAGCCTATAAAAGTCAGCTCATCCTCCCTATTCAGCTCCAATGATGCCTCCTCACCTTCTTGGTCCTCCCAGGAAGGAAGAGGAAAAAAAAAATTAGAAAAAGGAAGTATAGACAGACTTCCTAGAGGAGGAGATGCAGTTGCTACCAGAATTGAGTGTGAAGGTGGTGGCTACTAAAATGTGAGGAAAATTCCTACCCTTCTCCACCAGCTTTGCAGTGCAAAGGCATAGGGTAAAACCACTCAGGTTAGAGTGGCCTGTCCCCATCTTTCGGGCATTAACATGCTTAGCAGACACCGATAAAATAGGCAGGGGCCATCTCAGGGCAATGCTCACCTGCCTGTTTCTGGAGTTCTATCTTAAAGACACTTTCTGGATCTCAGGGAAGAGTTTGGTTCACAGTAGACTCATGCTGGTTCTTTCAATTATTTATTTTTAATTATTTTTTTTTTTCGGCTAGCCTTGTGGTATAACGATGAATTTTTAAAAAATGAAAGGAGATTTGTCTCTGGTACTTAACTCAGTAGCTGAACAAAAGTAGTGCAGAAGTAGGTGTTGAGTAAAAATGTCCGTTGTGGTACCTATTCTGAGTATAGCTAGTCTTTTGTGACAACTTCTTTGAATTATTCCCATGTGGAACAGAGCAGCTCTAACAGCAGCTCTTTTTTAGAGTGAGGCAATTTCCCTCATACATGACTTGTCAGCTGCTAACTGTGGGTGTGCAAATATAGCTGAACTTTGGAAATAGTGCTGATCTGGTAGAGGTTTGGGCAGTTATTATTTATGGCTGAATGGATGAGGTTTGCGAAGCTCAGTTTGATGGTAGACATTGCAGGGCTGGTAGGTTACCCAAGCTTGTGTTTGTGGAGCACCTCAGCGGTTTTATATTGATTTCAGTAATGCAGTTGTTCTTGAAGCAGCTCACTAAGTGGTGAATAAAATATGTAATTTATATAATAACTGTAACAACATTCAGAAATGCCTCACTTCAGTTTTACTCCAGTCTCATCAACCTTTTCTCTCCCTTTGCTTTTATGGTTGTGTCCATCCTCTCTCATCATTCTAACATCTCATTTTGGATTTCTGGTTCTCCCATCTTTCAGATGAACTCTCACAGGACATGGGATCCTCCCTCCATACCTCTATCATGGGTAACCTCATTTGTTTGGAGAGCCTCTTCTCTAATCTTTGCATTTTAACTCATGACTTTATTTCTTTTTGCTTGTTTTGTCTTATTTCATCCTGCACCATGCTTCTGGTTCACTTTTTCTCTCTATTAAGCAGCCCTTCTGAGCATCCTACCTGCTCTGACTTCTTGGCATGTTCTCGGAGTGTCAGCTGGTGATTCCTGTCTACACAAAGGGCAGGGGGTCTGCTACAGGCCAGTTCCCCAGGTCAGCTTTCCTATAAAGGCAGCTGTTCAAAAAATTTTTGAAGTTCATGGAGCCTTAACAAAGAAAGGTGGTAAGACATTTTAAAGGATGAAGGACGTGTCTTTCACTGCAAGCAAAAGTTGCAAGTACTATAATTACATTTCTCAGCCTTCTGAGACCTTCCCCTTTGACTGAAAGTTCTCTTCATGAGAAATCACATTAAGATTTTTTTCTTTACTTTCAAGGTGTTATCTCCCTTTTGATCTGGATGTTTATGAGATCTCATCCACATAGTCCAGAAAGAGTGCTGGAGAGCTCAATACACCTTTCTGTTCCTTTTGCAAGTCTCAGGTGCCGGACACTCTGTTTCATAAAATTCAAATAAATACACTTTTTATCCCTCGTTGGATCTAAATGTATCAAAATTACAGGAGCCCTTCAAACCCTTTTATTAGTCAAATTTTCATGCCATCGCAGTATTGCAGAAGATGCAGTGTACTCAAGGAATAATTAATAAAAGAAATGGAGAAATCAGCAAAAGAGAACTTCCTGTTTCAAAAGCAGCTTGTTTTAATTGTGTCTAATATGATCTCTAGGACAGAGGATTGCCTTTATTTGTGCTGTGTCTTTACTGCATACAGCAGCAAGCTTATATTGAAGCTTCAAGTTAGTAATTTAGCTTGAGCTGTCTGAAAGCTGGAATTTTGCATGTGTTCGCATTTCTTGCAGATGTCTGTCACACAGCAAATGTTGCTGGCTGACTGCTTTCAAAACACTGGAAGGAAAAAGAAAGGATCCTTGAAAAAGTGAGATACTAATGATTTTGAGGCACTTCCTATCTAATAGCTCCTGAGTGCACTCCTTGCTTTAAGGGAATGGGAACAATGAAACATGGAGTTTGCTTGGTGGTGGTTTGTGTTGGTTTTGAAGAAATACTTGCAAATTCCCTACCTGGTGACTGAGTGTACAAAGCAGTTAAATCACTACACGACAATGACAGATATGATCGCATTGTTCTAAGTTTGACTCAAAACATATATTGCATTGGACAAAAAATAAGAAATTATTCAGAAAATATGCTCTAATATGCTCTGTTGGGTTTCAGTGTCTCCAGGGAGCTTCGTTTTATGACTTTATCAGCTTGCCTTAAAGCCACAGAATATGTGATTCACAATTTCACCATCCTATTAGCTCATGCTTCTCTTGAGAAAGTGAATCAGTTTCTGGATCTGATGTGTGTATAAACAACTTCCTTTTCATTATAGTCCCAAGGGAAATCATGAAATGTCCAAAGAACAAAGGTACACAGAGGTATAGATGAATTCCAGTTCTGAAAGCTGAAAGTTAAGACATATCTAAACATTAGAGCTTTAATAAGACTTCAGTGATCATTGTTTTGCCAGCAATGTGCTCTTTCCCACTTACCAGCTATTTGTACACAGTGTACTTTGGTCGCTGAATGCAGTAACCAGGAAAGAACAAAAGACAGCAAATCAAATCTGAAGATTTCCTATTCTGATGTAGAACAGATAGGTGTGATGTACCATTTAATTTTAAGCCATATTATGTATTGGGACATTCAGATACTTAATTTCTGAATATTATATGAACTCTGATATAATAAGAACTGAGTTGCTTAAGGTGCAGTTATGAATTTTGATGAAAAACCTTTAAACACAAAATGGAGATAGCCAAACTGAACAGCTCTGTGATATAATTGATCTTTCCCCTGCTCCTGCCTTTCTTATTGTTCATTCAGTTCACATGTGAAATAAGGACTTGATCAAAAGTCCTTTGAAATAGATGATAATCTGTCAGCTGTCTTGGCTAGTGTTTGGGCAGCACCTGTATGTTTTGTCTTTATTATAAACACTTCAGAGATTCCTTGAATGTTGATAGAGCACAAGATATACAAAATGAAATTAAGACAACTGAGTCTGATCAGCCTTAGGAAGAGAATTTTGAGGAAAGATCTAAATGTTATCTTCAAGATCTAAATGTTCTCTTCAGCTGTTTAATATAATGAAGATGAAACCAGATGTTTCTTGTAAAGGGAAAATGGTGGGAGAGAATGTGCATGAGTTGCATCACGTGAAACCTCAGCTGGACATTAGGACAAAAAAACCCATCCCATCAATGTAGTCAAGCATTGGAGCAGGTTGCACAGAGAGGCTGTGAACTCTCCATTTTTAGAAGTATTCAAACCTGACAATCTTGAGCAACCAGGTCTAAGCTGACCACTTTTAGAGCAAGGGATTGCACCAAACAACTGCCAAAGGTGCCCTCCAGCCTGTGTAGTTCTGTGGTTTTGTCTTTCTATAAATTTCTTTTTCATGTAGTTTGCAGTTTTCATCTGACTCTTAAACAAAAAGTCGAAATGTTCAGTGTGTTTTCAGAAACCAGTGGGATTGCTCTCATTTGCTTACAAAAATAAGAAATGGAAAGGTTGTTAAAGAAAGGACTCAGTGAACTGCAAAATCATGTACTTTTCTCTGGAACCATGCATTTTATACATTTACTTTATAATACCAGGTAGAAAATATGTGCTGAGAGCTCACTGCTTTTATGAGCTATCTGTATCCATGAATAATATATATTTGCAGTGTTTTCTTCTGGTTTTGTTTTTGTTTTTTTAATGTACAAAGCAAACAAAAGCATTCTGTGGTTGTTTGGAATATTAAAGCTTGCCTGCATTCATCCCGAAAATAAGCTCTAGTCTAATAAGTATCATTATTTCCACAGGTAGATCTTCTTTTCCACATAAATATAAGCCTCTCTACTTGCTTGTTGAGTTAATATGGATCTTAGTGGAAGTGTGTCTTTTGCAATACCATTGCCACAGATGTTTTCTTTTGGCTGTTTATTAAAGTCAGGACTTTTAAAAACTTTTTGTAAAAACACAGCTATTAAAACTGGTGCTCTTTGAAATAGAACAATGCTTTAAACAGTTTTTCAATGAAAAAATCTCATATGTGCTTTTGCAAATTAAGAAGTTATATATATTTATTTGAAATGTTTTTTTAAAACTTTAGGCTGGAAAATTTATGAACTTTTTAAGCAACTTTAACATAAAATACCCTATGAACTGAAATTCTCTTTGCAGTTCAACAAAATGATAAGTTTATGGTCAATAAATTTGGCCAAATTTAGGTTGATTAACAAACTTTGCATATTAGAATTTTTTATAACATGGGAGAACTATCTCTTATCCAACACACAATGTATCTTATAGTGTATTACAGCAAAGGGTGGAATATGTACATGCGGAATATGAAGAACTAGGTTTTATATGGATGTTGTGTTTAAACTCCAGCTGGCAGCTAAGGTCCACACAGCCACTCAGTCAGTCTTCTCAGTGGGGTAGCGGAGAGAATCAGAAGGGTAGAAGAGAGAAAATCCTGTACTGAGATAAAGACAGTTTAGCAGGTGAAGCAAAATCTGTGTGCAAGCAGAGAAAGGAATTCATTCAGTACTTCCCATAGGCAGGCAGGCATTCAGCCATCTCCAGAAAAGCCAAGCTCTATCGTGCATGATGGTAACACATGCCATCACTCCAAATGTCCCCCACTTCCTTCTTCTTCCTCCAGCTTTCATTGCTGAGCATGCCGTCACATGGTATGGAATGCCTGTTTCGTCAGTTGGGGTCAGCAGCATGGGCTGTGTCCCCTCCCAACTCCTTGTGTACCCCCAGCATACTTGCTGGTAGGGTGGGGTGAGAAGCAGAAGAGTCCTTGATGCTGTGTAAGCACCTCCCAGCAGTAATGAAAATACCTGTGTATTTGAAAATGTGTTTGTTTGTTGAAAACGCTGTTTTGGTCACAAATTGAAAATACAGCCCCATACAAGCTACTATGAAGAAAATCAAGTCAAACCCAGCCAAAACCAGAACAGTGGAGTTTGATAGATATATTCTGTACTGAAAGTCTAGAGAAAGGACAAACATGTCTGGTCAAGGAAATAAAGAAAAAGCTGCATCTTCCTTAATTCTGTAGATTCAACTCGATTTCAATCACAAGAGACACTCCAGTAATACTGCATACAGATATAAAACAACCTGGAAAGGGAATGATGGTCAAAAACATCTTTCTGAGGCTAGATGCATCTGAGTAATTTTATGTGCTATGAAAAACTGAGTAGAAACTATCACAGGACCAGAACAGTTTAACATAAATACTGTACATGGTTATTTCTGCCTACTAAATCATCCTGTGATTATTGTTGAAACATTTGTTTTTATAGCTATTAATTTTTTTATTTTTTTTTTCATTTGGGACAGGTCTTGCATAGTTCCATCTTCCTGGGGAGAAGGAAAAAAAAAAACAAACTGTGAAAACATGTTTCTTGAGAGAAATGTTTACAGTAAAGGCCAAATGGATTTCATCAGTATTATTTACTTAGTCAGGAAGGGTTGTTTATCAGTCCCATATACAGATTGTTCTAAGCTTTTAAAAGACAATTGAATAATTGTGACCAGATTGGTTGTCTCACTCTTACTTTTTTTCTGAACATTGGCTTTCTTGGCTACTGAATAAAGCTTTGAGAAATAAAGCTTTGGCTTCACAAAATAAAATGTTTTGTGTAGTTTAACTGTAAGCAGCCAAGACCATAATTTTGGAGACGAACAATTTGTCTTCTTCCATGAAGCCTCTCTGAACAATTTTCATGACAAAAATGTTGATATTTTACACACACAGCTTAGTCTTGGACAAGGACTACTTTAAATCATGTTTCATTTTCAATAGCTTTTCCTCTACCGGCTTGTTGAGCATGAAATATTTTGTTTAGAAATTTCTATTAATATTAAGTATCTAATATGCTTTAATCTCTGTGTAACCATTGTACAGAATTACAATATTCTGAAGGTCTTGCAGGTATGGCACATGACGATTGGCACTTACTTATCATTAGGACATAAGGGATTTCCAAAAGCTGTAGATTTAGGTCCCCTTTGAAAGGTTTCTGTCCCCCGTATCGCTAAATATCAGACTTCAGAAGAGATGCATTCACACATGCTTTTGCTTACATACAAGCATATGCTACGTTTAAATAATGCTTATCTATTTGTATGACTTCCAAAGAGGCTAGGATTATCCTAAATGAACACACGGGACAGAGAACATAGGAGCACCTCAGCCAATGGTAGAAGTCTTACTGTGTGTGTCTGGGAGATTCCTGTTGCCCGGAGCGTCAAGTAAGCTTGCAACACGGAGCTAAGCCTTACAGTAATATAAGAACAACACTTGGATACAAAATCAAGATAAGAGTCTCACTTCTGTCTATGGCTTCCTTGTGAGGCTGTCTGCCTTTCCCTTTTCTTTCCACTATTTTACAAGAAATGCCCGCTTTCTAGAGGAGGAGTGATATTCAGCTATAGTGAGTGTGGGTTTTTTCCCTTTTTTTCTCTTTGCTCTGTGGATCTGATAATCATTACTCTATTGGCTAGTCATTGCTTTTCCATATAGCTAAATTGTTTCTACTGGTTGTTTTTTGTCAGCTGCACTGAGGATGTCAACGTGTCCTCAGCACACACCTCCTTAGCACGCTAATGCTTTAGGAATACCCTTCCAAGACTATATATATAAAATACATGATTTATGTCATGTGGCATGGCATTCCTTCTAGGATCCAACACCATGGTTTTCTGGAGGAATACTGCTTCTTCATTCAGGGGCCATGGTTTCACTGAGGACAGTGGCTGTAACATTAGGAATACTTGGTGCATCTTGGCTTTTTAAAGATGAATACTTTGTAAGGAGAAATTATGCTGCCAGCCAGCAAATTAGTGATTGATGTAAGATGGAGAGTTATAGATTGTAATTGTGCTAGCAAGATATGTGAAGATGCTTAAAGTATAATTTTAATAGTATTTAAGTGGAACCATATATTAACCACCACTATCTTAACTAAACACAATACAGAAGAAATGCTCTTTATTACTAAGTTGCCTCTGCTGTCAGTGACTGACTTGGAGATGAGGTCATTGACTGGGGGCTGATTTAAAATTGCTTGACTTACAAACTGAATTTTAAATCTTTTCCAGTTGTTCTCCTTTAATGCAGGCAGGGGAAAGCAACTCATCTGTTCAGTGCTGCATGGTTCACCGAGTGGGGAGAAGATGACATATTTTATCCGGTCACTGAGATATCACTGTGTCATTTTGCTCTGTGTGTAGCAATTAAAGCAAAGTGAATCATTTACTAGACAAATGCAGCCTCTTGTTCTTCCGATGGAAGTATTACTATCTCTAGTTTATTTTTTGTTTGAATTGCCTGATGGCAGAGTTCTCTCATCACCTCAGTTGCTGACAAACTGTAATTAGGTATCCTTGTGCACAGCGCTAGCTGAAGAAGGTGCAGGGAGCCAATTCCTTCACCGGTTTGTTTAATTACCTTTGTGTGCTGGCTCTAAAGGATTTTGGGAGCCTGGCCTCCCTTGCTTTGTCAACCTGTGTAAATCCCATATCAATTATAGCTCCTATTCTGGAAACAAATCATGGAGTGTACCAGCTTCAAATTTGCTTTGCATGACTATTTGTAGGAAGCAAACATGAAAGGAGCTTGTGTTCAGCCACGGTAAATTCATTGTTAATTTGAAGTGAATATTTATAACTTTCTTTTTTATTATTTGCCTGACACTACTAGCAATTAATATGGTATTCAGCTAATTCTGCACAGCTCATGCCTGGGCAGAATTTTCTGTCCCTGCATTTCTAATACATTTCCTACACACTGTTTTGTCCTTAATGCCTTTATAGCTTGTTTATTGGAAACAGGTTTTTAATTATTTTCAACAGTATTGAAAACCTGATTTAATGAGCAATTGTTGGATATACTGGGGAGACACTTTCACCTGATTAATATGATAGTTAACTGAGCAACAAAATTGCCTCATGAAGAAGCAGCTGTATACACAGAGTTGAAGCACTAAGAAAGTTTGAGGGAATGTGAAGAAAATATTTGAAGTAAGATAATTTAAAATAGGGTATCAAGCAAGCTGAAGACTAATTATTATGCAGTGTTATCTTGCTGGTTAGTTGATTGTTGATCTGTTAGTTATGTGCACACACACATGCCTGTATTTATTAGGAGACTGGTTATATGGGCTTGACTGAAAGATACTGCATTGGAGTGATGGGATATTCACGGCTTGTAGAAAAAAATGAGGAGGATGGTCCTTCAGGTATGTGTTGGAGATGAAATTGTGCTACAGCCAGCACTTTGATTGCATGAACTGTTGGCGTCCAGCTTCAATGCTAATGTGTGCTTTTGGAAGCAGATCCATCCTCTGGGAAGCAAGTCTTTTCTCAGAGAGGAAGGAAGGAAAGAAGTTTGGCACTCTTTAGTCAGGAGAGCTCACACTGGGATATTTCTCGTCTTACTGACTTGCTCCTATCAGCAGCACTTAACATTCTCAGTTTTCAGGCTTGTGGTCAGCTTGAAGGATCAGACTAGCATGATCACCACAGAATTTTAGTACAAGATACTTCCACTCATGCATTTAGATGACATCTTCCCTCCTCTTTGCAAGCAGTGTTTGCAAAGGGAGATGATACAGTGAGGGCCCAGCAGAAACTCATGACTAGATCACTGGGTTTTATTCCTGCAGAGGTTTCTCACTGTGGAGACAGAAACCACAAGGCGATTAGTGGAAACATGGTGCAGTGAGCCCAAAAAGTGACACAACAGCAGATACAACTAGAAGAGGAGAGCTGAAGTGTGAATGCTAAACAACACAGCTGGTTTCTCTCATGTGCTTTCCATCTTTGCTTATATGATGAATATCTCCTCACAAGACTGAAAATCCAGAATATTTCAAAAGTCATGGCACAGTGTAGACCATCCTACTTGTAAACTTACTGGACCACTTATGGCCCACAACAACCCCTTTCTCTTCAAGTCAGGGCTGGTGTCTTTGTATTCCTGCTTACTCATACATTAGTAAAGGTAGGAGCTTTTCTTTCTAAAAGTAAAGGTGAGCTGACATTTTGTATGGGAAGTTGCATTCTTGTTCACATACTTTTAACCAGATCAGAGCTGTACAGATTACAAAGAGCTTAACCTGAGAAAACTAACTGGTTTTCTGCACCATGCAATCTCTTTTGGAGCAAAGAAAGACTGATAAGAGAAGACTGATAAGAAAAGACTGATAAGAAACTTTGTGAAAACTAAGTGAAACTGGGCTGGACACATTCCTGGGTTTTTAAGAAATCCTGAAGAAAATAGAGAAAAATGAGAAGGCAATTAACTTACACCTACTTGGAAGAAGAAAATGCTCGTGTTACTGACGAGCACCTTGCAGCACCTTCATTGGTTCAGCCAGTCTGCATTGTGATGAGTAAATTGGACAGTTCTTTGCAAAGCACTTTTAATTCCTTGCCTGGCTAACAAGATGGATGTATAAATTACTTTAATTATGCTTTGAATGCTTATTTCAAAGCCAGGAGGTATGCTTGTCTGATGGCTGGAAAATCAGACTAGGATTCAGCAGATCTGGATTAATTTCAAAGTCCTGTCATAGTTTTGCTTTAGCAGGTAATTGTTTTGGTTTTTTTTGTCCGTGCTTCATTTTATTGTCTGCCAAAAGGAAATAATGATCCTTATGTTCCACCCAAGCCATCCTGCCTCACTGATTTAGCTGATAGGATTTCTGGGGCTATATATGTGCCTTAGGTCATCAGGGCTCAGGCCCTCCAGGGTCATACCAGCCCTCCATTTAAAAGACTTTTGTCTTGCCTGGCTTGGAGGGAGAGTTCCACTGGTGCGTGGATTTGGGATCTGCTTGCCTTACATTGTCTTTCATGCAGCACCTTTCTTAGATCTCTTTTGTTAGAAGAGCTGGAGCACTGGATTCATCTTGCTGGATGTGCAGGACAGCTCTTGAGTGTTCCAGATTGCCTTGTGGAAGTTGAAGATGGGCCCCGGTTCAACAGATTGAGCACGTGCTTAGTCTCTGCCTATTCTACAAATGCTTTAAACATAAACCTGTTCCAATGTGGTTTGCTATAGATGGGTGAGCTTCAAAATGTTCTGTTGTGCTTTGCTAGGTAAGGCTCAGTATTTCTCTAAAAGAGCTCACTATAGAACAGATGCATTAGTGCTGCCTGTGTAAGAGGTAAGAGACTTGATGCCATGCTGTCTATGTGTCATCCAAATAGACAGAACTAGAAAATATTTTTTAAATTCCTTCCTGACATGTAAATACAGATTATTCAGTGTGATAATTTGCACATGTATTATAGACTAATGCTATCAAGCTAAACTGTGATGGCAGCCACTGATGCTAACCTTGTGTTCTTTAGTCTGCAAAACTAGCAGAGCTCATCTGCTGAAGGATATACCAAATTGCTGAATCCAAGTTCTGTACAATTGAAAAAGCACATCAAGAGAAGACATTTGAAGAAGTACAGGTTATGTGTTCCAATGCAGAGAGTGCTTCCGCTTAAGAGCCTCAAATGATTTAAGAAATTGTTGATTTAAAAAAATAGCAAATAATATATTACGCTGTCACCTTTGAAAACTTAGGGAGTTTATTGTAAGGTGACAGCTGGCTATTTATAGGTGATTGCAACTTTTTGTAAACCTAGTGCTGTGCAGCTGATAAACAGTGACGGGAGAAGTGGTCGATCCAAAGTACATGCAGTCAAAGCATCCAAGCCTGCATGTACCAACTCCTGTGTAAATCACTTATGGAAAACTATCAAGGCTGGACTTTTAAAATGTCTGAGACAGGATAGAGTATGAATCAGAAACAGCAACCAAAGTGTGTAAAAGCAAGTGCCTAATACACATATCTGTAGACATACATATGCATATATGTATTTGTGTAATGTACGATAACTATTTCGACCTGACGCAGAAGTGCAAACGGCAGAAGTGCTGTACATTTACCTTCTGAAAAACTGCCTGCCTTAACTGTTGAGCCCTCTCCCTCATCCCTGTCCTCACACTCACCAGTCATGTTTGCAGATCTCAGCCCTTTGCTGGCATCGTGCCGAAAGGAAAATTTGGCACGATTTCCTTTTTTGTAACTGAGGCCCTTTCCCTAATTTGCTTGACACAGTTACGGTCCTCAGCAGTCCCTGGAAGGGATTCAAATCCCTCCCTACTGTCTGCATCCCTTGTATTTTTTCCAGGTGAACACTCTGCAACTCTCTCAACAGAGTGGATTTTGTTGGGTTTTTTGATTCCTAGGACCCAAGTCCGAACGCTTCTGGTAGGAGGCACATGACAGAAACGCATTTGCTTCTTTCCTTGGATATGGGAAAGAGTTTTGTTGAAATGGGAAAACCAAATGAATAGAGCCCGCCAGTTCCGTACGCCTCCTGTCTGCGAGCATCCCCACCCTGGGTACGTGGGCTGTGTTACTGACTCAAGGGAATGGGTTTAGAGGAGCCCTTTGTTGAAATATTGGCAGCACATCACTGGACTCGCTGTCATTGCAGATGGAGCGCTTTGCCGAGCAGATGGATTCTCAGCTTTTTGAAAGAAAGGGAAGGTACTTGATGTACCACAGTGGGAAAGGAGGGGGTATTCCAGGCATATGGAAAGGCAGGAAAGAAGGCACGTTCTGCCCTTTTTGGTGCACTTGGAGCCTGGCAATCTCTCTCTGGCAAACTTGGGGAAGCATAAGCACAGCGCTCTGTGAGAGGGCAACGGGACTGTAACAGATGTGAAGGAAGTAATTTGCACAGAAGAAATAAAAATGAAGGCAGTCTAGAAAAATCCTGCTCTCCTGAGCATATAACTTAGTATTACATGCTAGAGATGGGGAAGTGCTCCTGCTCAGCATCAGAGGTGCACTCTATTAAGGCACAGGACTAGTGCCAGAACAGAACGGGAACAGAAAGCTGGTTAATATTTTAAGGTTTATTTTGTTGTGAAAGAGGCTAGAGAAAAATGTTGCCTGCCACTGTGAAGCCAGGAATCCTTGTTTTCCAGAAGCGTATGAATTGGTTTCAAACTGTGGTAGTGCAGTTTGTACCAGGGCATCATTCAGATACTCTACTGCCTCTCTTCTTGAGCTCTTCTTCATCCCCTTCTCACCTCCCATCTTATCCATACCTCACTTCACCCTTAATTGTTAGGGCAGGTTCAGTTCTATACAGCACCCAAGAGCCTGCAATCCAGACTCAAAATGATGTTATCTGATCCAATATTTACTGCTAAAATCTTCATGCAATTACAAGTGGAGTGTGATAAGGAAGTGCCATGAACTGAAAGGAGCGATCATATTTTGGTGTTGTGTATTAACTTTCTACAACTTCTCAGTTGCTTCATGCACATATGCACACATACACAGACTTTGCAGAAATATTATACTTTATTTTGGCATGATTTAGGATACGATGACACTGGACTTTATTTTTACCTCTCAGCTTAATTAGACCATTTCAACACATCCTGAATGCAGACATTAAAGCTGTTTAGCAAGGGTAAGGATGCCAAAGGCCTTGAAAATCCAGATTTTCTGAGGAAAAAATGAATGTGATAAAGGCCAAAAATGTCAAGGTTCTTGCAAAGTGTGATTCACTGCTGAAAGCAGCTGTGCAAAAATATCACTTTTAAAAATAATGGCACTGGCTTTTTTTCATACTCGGGTTTGTGTCTACAGCGACAGAAATGTCTATGATCTTTTTCCTGGAAAACAAAGCAAACCGGATTGCATGCCCACTTGTGCATCAACTGTGCTCCGTTTTGCAGGACTGAATTCTCAGGGAGGCTTTGAGATAAAATAAACAAGGAATCTCATCATTGAATTTTTAGTATGAACATTTTTCAGATCATTGTGTCTGGACCTCTGCCAAGTTTCATCCCTGTAATAAATTAATTCCAGCCCATACGAGAAAAAAAAAAAAAAAACAAAAAAAAAAAAAAACCACAAAAGCAAAAAACACTAAAGAAAGCAACACAACAACTTCTACAAGACAAAAACACCAGGCAGTTTTTATGGGGAAACAAGTGGCCAAGAATAATTTATTGAAAAAGTAATTGTCTAAAGAGAGAGTGGGATTTTCTCTCTTGTTAATGCTATAATTGGAAATTATAATGTTTTCCAGTCTTACTAAACATAGTATAGGAAGAGCATCAGCATTTGTCTTCACCAACCTGGTTATAATGAATATAAAGTTAAAATGTTGCTTTCCTCTTGTTTTATTTCTCCTTACACCTAATACTGCAATTGAGCTCACTTCCCTCCCTCAGTGACAAAATCTAATCTGGCTGCCACAGGGCCTGTGAAATTCATGGAGGTGATGAGCCAGGGTCTGCTTTCTGCATTGTGTGTCTGCTTTTATTGAATCTCTAGCCACCCTCAGATAATAAATATTTCATATGTTGGACAGGTGAAAGGTTTCATTCAGCTGCAGATCTGCTTCCAAGGCAACCGATTCCTGTCATTTGAACAGTTTAAACATGTTGAAAACAAAGCTTCTTTTCTGGTTTTCTCCTCTATGGTTTTATGTGTAAAGCATTACCCGTCTGCCTCCTCTTTCTTCTACAAGCAGATACAGAAAAGCTGATAGCATTAACAAGTAATTCTAAACAATTTATAAACTAAATGTATTCTCTTTTCCAGTCAGGGTGGAATGAAAAATGCCATTTCATTTTACAAGCATAGAGTAAATACCTAGAGATATGAAATTTCCCAAGTTAGTATCTACAAATAGTCTGTACAGAAAACATGTATGCAACCACAGTACTACGATATGCTTTGCTGCCTGTTTCTCTGTTATGATGAGTGTTCCCTCAGTGCTGTTGTCCAGTAATTCTGTTGTAGAGTTGTGTTTCTTTTTGGAGGGGAGGGCAGTAGCCCAGGTTATTCTCTAAGAAACTTTTCTTAAAGAAGATTGTTAGCACAATGTCTTCTACCACTTCTGATTTCTGCCAATACCAATGCTTGCCATGGATCTTCTGGAAAATGTCTTCTGTATCCTTTACATCTTGCAGCTGATCAAGCTCATCTAGAGTATAGCTTTGCTCATTCTTCCGCTCCGTGTTTCTAAGCATCATGGGCAGCTGCCCTTCCTCCTTCTCTCAAGCTCTTCCCATATCTGAACTTTCTGACTTGTGCTGTGCTCTCTGCCTAACTCTAGTGCCAGCAACCACTAGTGCTGACTTCAGCAAGTGCTTCTCTTTACTGCCTGATGTGTTGATTGTGACAAAAGGACAAATCTATTGGAGCAGAGGTGAAATTTTGGTAGGCAGACCCAAGTAAAGGGATTTTCTACCATCTCATATGAGGCTCAGACTTTTTTATTTGCCTCTGGCATTCTGCATGGATATTCCCTTACTGTGATTATGTCAGAATGATGGCATTTCTCAGGAGACACACAGGTGGTTAAGGAAATAAGGTGGAGAATACCTTTTGGGGTGAGATTGACAGGTTTTAAGTACTCTTATGGAGGTCCATGCATAGGTGGTTTACTTAATCTCTCTGTCCTCTCTTATTTTAGAGGTGCTTTGCAGAAATGCTCTATTTGGGGACAGGGAACACATTCTAGATCCATTCAGAAAGACTGGCGTGACATGCACAACTTCATTGTGCATAGGTTTAGGGGGTAGATGGAAGATTGGGTTTAGGGGGTAGATGGAAAGTGGGTACAGTTTGTGATAGGCATCTTTGCGCCTGGTAGCTGTGTGGCTGATCCTCCTATTAGAAACAATTAAACTACAGCTGACCTTGCAGCCCTCTCCCTTCTGTTTCCAGGCATATAGATTTTAGCCAGCAGGTCTCTGGTTAACCCCTCCTCACTGTTGTTTATTTCCTGCCACTCCGCAGACACACTACTGAGCATTAAGTATGTGAACTCAAAGACGCTCCTCTCTCCCATACCGTCCTAATAACAAACAGTCACGAGCTGGGCTTCTTCAGGCAGAATTATTTCTACCTAAGAAATGTAGGCTTCAGGGGTATGCCCTTTGTCTCACCCTTTTCCGACTGCATTAAAAGCATCCACTTCAAGAAACTACAACTGTGTTTATTCGAGTGTTGCATTTGGAAGTAGTGCTGGGATCCCTGCCATGGCACGCTTGAACCGTGAAACCCAGGTCAGTTCCATTTTTTGGTTTTCATGTACTGGCACAATGCTGCAGTGGTTTGAGCTTCTAGGTCTCTGTGGGAGCAATACTTCTTTTAACATGCAGAAAACATCATATTTGATTTTATAACCTTACCTCTTGTTTGTTGTTATTTTTTTTTGTACTACTAAACCAAAATGTCAGGGTGGCATGTCAGTAAACACAAAGCGTTCAAAAGAATCATGCTGACAGGCTCAAAAAATAAATGCTCTTTTTTAAACAGGCAGGAACAGTTCAGATTTTCCTTCATGCCCACCAGCCTATCCATGGACTTGAGGACACAGCTCTGCTTAATCTGTCCCTTTGCTCCGTTACTGCGACTGCCAGCAGTCGTGCTACCTAACACGCTCTCAGGCTATGGGAGGCCAAGTTTCGTTCACTGAGGTTGACTTTGTGACTCAAAGGCTACTGACTCAATATCCCCTTAGTTTTGTCAGAGAATCAGCCCCTTCTCTCTCTTCCAGCCTTCCGTGGTATTAGGGATTTTGTGGGTTTCTCATATTGTTAAGAGAGAAAGGTACTGGGGTGGCTATTGCACTGTCCACAACTGAGAGGTCTTACTGTGGTTGCCTGGAGTGTTTTCTGAGAAGGCTTTTTTTTTTTTTTTTTTTTTATGTCTGCTCTAGATCTCAGATTCCAAATTTCACCCAAACTGAGTTTGCATTACTGAAATCTCATGTGTGTACTCTTTCCTGGAAGGTGTATTTGCACAGGGGCAATCAAAGGTAGTAAGATTTGGTACCTGCAATTTTTGATCTCCCCAGACGTGTGTTAGACAACTCTGTTTGAAGGCATGGGACTGTTTGCCTGCTTTTTGGGAAAGCATCTGGAGGCAGCAATGCTTTGTGCAAAGAAATCTGTTGGTGTTTGACTGTGGTGTGGATCTGGCTTCCCTTCAATTTCTGTCCCTCGAAGCCCAGTGGCTGTATGCTTTGATGTTCCTAGAGTGCTCTTGGTGTAACGGTTCCTCTCAGTGAAAGTTATGTTGCTGTCTTTTTTCGTACGTTTCATACAATGGGTGAAGAATAAACTGGAATACACCCAAACATGGGCTTTTCATTACCAAGTAGTGTGCAGTTAGAGCCAGTGCCCCCTTCAGTCACCAAATAAGAGTCTGGAGAAAAAACACTGCATCCAGCTCCAAGTCTTCTCTAACTTTTCTGTGGAACATTGAGTTTCCCTGCTTTTAAGCACATTTCCCTTCTTTTCAACTTTTCTTTGTGCATTTGTTCTGTGTCTAGTTATTTTAGGTCAAGTCTGTAACAGCTGAACAGATTCCTGTACAGGTAATGCTCTGTGATCTTCCTGCAGGAGAATATTTGTATGAAAAGATAAATATCTTTATAAGTTTTGAGTGACTGCAAATTTTGGAACTGCATCATTAATATTTAATTACTATTGGCAGCCAAGAAGTGCCTTTCTGGATTAACCAGACACTCTGCTTCAGGGATATGCATAGGTGGCAAAAAGTGATAAAGATGGTGAAACCACACCTCTGGGAACATGTAATGGGATCTTTCCTGTGATATGCAAATTATGCTGCCAAGTTGCTGTATAAACAATTCATGGGAGAAGTGGTGAGATGTAGTTAAATAGCTGGATCACATATCAAAGATAAAATCCATCCCTGGGAATGGAAAAAATGTGTTAAGAGTGGTTTTGCTTTTAAAAAGAAATGGATAATAATTAAAAAATCTTTGCCCAAAGCGTGTAGTTGCACTAAAGAGTAAATAACAAATGATTTATCACAATTGATGCCGTTCAGCATAAATGAGCATTTAGAAAACCAGTGTGCAGGGTTTGTGAAAACCAGACTTTTTCTAGTGTAAGTAATCTACCCCATAATGCTGCTTGGTTTTGTGTTGTTGGGGTTTTTGTGGTTTTGTTTTGTTTGTTTGTGGTTTGGTTTTGGTTGTTTGGTTTTTTTAACTGGAAAAAGATTACTTCACAAATGTGAAGGGAGGGTCTACAGAGAGATTGGAACTGGATGAATCAATGGGCCAAGGCCAGTGGTATGACGTGAAACATGATCATGGCCAAATGCCAGGTCCCACACTTCAGTCACAACAACCCCGTTCAATGCTACAGGATTGGGGAAGATCAATTAGAAAGCTGCTTGGTGGAAAAGGACCTGAGGGTTCTGGTTAATAACCAGCTGAATATGAGCCAGCAGTGTGCCCATGTGTCTAAGAAGGCCAACTATATCCTGACCCATATCAAGGATAGTGTGACCAGCAGGACCAGAGAAATGATTGTCCTGATGCACTTGGCACTGGTGAGGCCACACCTTGAGTACTGTGTTCAGATCTGGGCCCCTCACTACAAGAAGGACCTTGAGATGCTAGAGTGTGTCTAAAGAAGGGCCATGAAGCTGGTGGCAGGTCTAGAGCAGAAGTCTTATGAGGAGTGGCTGAGGGAACTGGGGTTGTTCAGCCTGAAGAAAAGACTGAGGGGAGTCTTTTGACAACTACCTGAAAGGAGATTGTAGTGAGGTGGGGGTCAGTCTCTTCTCCAAAGTAACAAGTGTTAGGACAAGAGGAAATAGCCTTAAGTTGCATCAGGGGAGGTTTAGTTTGGATGTTAGGAAAAATTTCTTCACCAAAAGGTTTGCAAGCACTGGAACCGACATCACAATCCCTGGAGATATTTAAAGATGTGTAGATGTGGTGCTTAGGGACATGGTTTAGTGGTGACCTGTCTGCTCTGGGTTAACTGTTCGACTTTATGATCTTATAGGTCTCTTCTGACCAAAATGATTCTATGATTCTATTATTTGGTTTTCAGGCAGAAGACATGACCTGCTTACTTTTCAGTGGTAAGACTAATTCTGCCATTTCTATTCTAAACATGAACAGTGATCTCAGGCAATCCAGCAAAATGTATTTCAGGGACATATCCAGCCATAGATCAATGAGCATGGACAAGCCTTATTGACATCAGGAGAAGCTGACCTCATAGCTTCAGTCAGTTTTGTATTTTATATGGTATGAGGAAAGGACAGTGGAATTGAGTGCACCCTCAGCAAGTCTGCCAATAACTCTGAGCTATATGGTGGGGTCAACACGCTGGAGGGAAGGGATGCCATCCAGAAGGAACCTTGACAGGACTCCTCATCAGGCAGTGTAGAGATAGGATGAAGGGTAATGATTTCAAACTGAGAGTAAATTTAGATTATGAAGAAATTCTTTACTGTGAGGGTGGTGAGACACTGGCACAGGTTGCCCAGAGAAGCTGTGGATGCCCCCTCCCTGGAAGTGTTCAAGGCCAGGTTGGATGGGGCTCTGAGCAACCTGATCTAATTGAACATGTCCCTGTCTATGGTAGGGGGGGTGGAACTAAATGATATTTAAAGCCCCTTCCAAACCAAACTATTCTGTGATAATAGCACTCCTCCAATAAATCCAAGTTTACTCTTTCACAATTGGTATTGAAGCCCTAATTGACACTGTGTCCACAGAAGTAAATCCCTGTAACACTGGCTTTCCCTCAGCCCTTTCCTCTATCATTTAGGATCTGAGTTGGCTCAGATGAAACCAAGTGAGAAGCTTCTGATTAACTTCAGTGGGAGATGGATTATGTGCTAGAGTCCTAAAGGGCCAGCAGCAGAAAAATTGAGAAGACAGGAGGGAATATTAAAAGTATCATGAGGCCAGGGAAATATTTTTGGCTTGTGACTTTTCTTTGTTTTGTTATGTAATAGGAATGATACTCTAGATAGAGTTGTGCAGTCATAATAAACAAATTCCGCATTCAACAAATGTGTTGGATTCTGTTCTGTGTTTAATCACCCACAAAAACTGTGTCAGATGCTCTTCCATGAGGAACAGTATCTCCAAATTAACTGTAATTAAGGTATATTATAACAACACGATGTGAAACTAGATAGATCTGTCTCTTGACGTTTCATATTTGGATTTTTTTTTTCTGCCAAGTTTCTTAATATGCTTCAATTAATGATAACAGAGGCAAGGCCATTCTCAGTGATGGTTCTGCATATGTGAATCTTGGTACCACTGAGGAGAAGTGGAGCATGAATCTTTCCACCGTTAAAGCCCCCTTAGAATTATGCATGGACTCCAGTTAAGCTGAATTTACTGACCCAGATGTTGATTACTAGGAAGCTGAGGATCAAAGCTTGATTGCCTTACCCTGGAAAGTGCAAAAACTATGCTGCAGACAACAGAAAAATCTGGTATCTTGTCTACAGGTTCTTCACAGGATCTGTAGTCATTCATAGCAGGTATGACATCTCTTTTCAGTCACTGAGAAACCATACATAGTTGTTTTCTTCACTCGCTATGCAAACAAGCAAATTTTTAACTTCAGTGCCCCATGAAGGGGTTTGATTATCATCTAGAAAATTATTGCTTCTCCTCTGAGCTGTGGCAAGTACCAAATCTTCACCAACTGACAAACATTTGGAGAGATAATAAATAGTAAAGCTTAGGTATAAACTTTGTACAGATGGCTTAACAATTAAGACTTTTTAAACTACTGCTGAATGAAAAGCAATTGCTGACTTAAAAGAGAGAATTTCCTAGCTCAGGCATTTCTGGCCTTATAATTAAAATGAATATGCTGCTTCTTTGCCCTTAGCCACAGTTGTCCTAAAGAAGATTAAGAAAACTGCATTTCCACCAAGGCTGAAATGGTGTTTGTACCCTGAAATATGGACTAACACAACAATGTGCTACGACTCCATCTGGCAAATCCTCCTGAACAGTGATACTTCACTGTGTGTCAGTGATGCACTTCACAGTGTCACCAACCCGTGGGACTAGGAGAGGAGTTCAATGTTTCAAAGATGAGCATAGATGAAACTAGGTTTCTGCAACGTTTAGTATGGTGTATAGATATTTGCCTGAAGTCATCTATTAGATGTCATAAAGCATGTGCAATCAGAAACTCTTTTGTAAAACACTGGAGGAAAAAAAAAAGAAAAGCTTATCTCCCATGCTATTCCACTGAGCAGCTCTATTATGATCAGGACTTAAGTGATCTACTATATCTGTGATTGCATGATATAATCATGTTGCTGAGCTTTAAAAAAAAATATGTTTTTTCATTTATTTTTAGCTAACTCGGTTCCCTGTAACATCCTAAAAAAAACATATAATAGATTTGAGTTGTATTCCCAGAACAGTTATGTTCCCAAATAAATCAGCTATCTGATTGAGAAGTGGCATGGTTACAAACTTTTAGTTTTCTTTTAACATACCAGTAAACATTTTTTTCAGTCTGATACTTTGTTTGCATCTTATGTGCCCATACTCGCTTGATCACACGCAGGAAATATTTTTGTACACGGCTGCTATGCATGACTAAGAAAGGAGCTGTAGATAGAACAAGATGAAATACAGGCTGTAATTTTCACCTGACAAGAGTGTGAATTTTATTGTGAGTCCTTTTAAAGGAAACTTGCTGTTTTCTCCACATTCAGATTGACAGTGATTCCATAAGAAATTATGATCATTGTCTTTTTTATTTTACTCCGCTTTCATTTTGAGTTTTACTAAGAAAAAATATATTCCTCAACCTAATGCTAATGCTGTGTTACCTGCACGTCCAAGTCACCTGCACGTCCAAGTCATGGTCCTGTGATGCTGGATATATCCCATAAGCAAAGAACAGTCTGATCAGGCAAGATTAACAAATTGTGGGATAAAGTAAGTATTATCACACTATATTTGGAATGAGGAGCAGCAGACATCAAATCATAGGCTATTTAAATTACTTCCTAAGGTTGACTGCAGAGCTATATGAGGAACAGGAATCTCTTGGATGCCCATCCAGTTGCTTTTCCACTTCTAGAGAAATGAAGACTATTTGTTTTGGCTGAACTGAAATTTTGGACAGTTTGGAAGACATCTGGAGATAGAAGGGGTCTATTAGTCTTTCCTACTGAAGGAAATATTAGCAGGAAATTAAAAGAATAATAAATGAGACCCATTCAAACTGCTCTACTAGCTATTGCCCTGAGCTTCAGGCAAGAAAGTATACGGAGGTCATTTAACCTGATCACTTATATATATATATCACAGGCCACTAGTGTCACCCAGGCATTCCTAAATTAAACCATGTATTTTAGACAGAAATACACTGGTCTCACAAAGCATTTTCTATTCAGACGGTAAATTCAAGGGAGAGGGCTTTGTTCTCTACATGTATCTGCATTGTACCTCCTGCAGTATCACCTGGATAAACAAGGGAAGTTCATACTTCTGTCAGTTTAATCCTATGTATCATAGCAATAATTATTTTTAATTTGATACTTTGGAGCTTAAAAAAGCAAGGAAACCATTAACAATGTGTTACCAGAGAAGCTTAGAGACTGCCCCTGGCACCCTGTTCTCCCTCCTGTGTTGATAGAAGAGCTCTCTGCTGTTATAGGAAGAGTATTGAGCAGTGGTCATCAACAACATTGGAGGAAGCTCAGGGAAACTGCTGCAACCCACTGCACTCTAAATGGGCTATGTCCTCTGGACATCCATGGGGTGAAGTCAAGATTTAGTCCCAAGAGAGCATGGTACAGAAGTGGATGACAATAGAAACAAACAAGTCAAAACCTATCAGTTACCATATTCATAGCTACAGGCCAAATGCTTTATTCATAATGTTGCAGTGAAAGTATTAACATTGCATTTGTTTAAAGAGTAACCAGAAGGCCATTTGTGACCCTTATATACGCATGTGAAGCAGTGCTCTGCTGGTTTACACTGGTTACATTCTGCTTTATATTTTCCAGAGGGCCAATTTGCAAGGATTTTTACTGCAGTAACAACTGCTATTTATGAATATAAGTAACTAATTTACCAAAGTTTCACACACTGACTTCATGGCTTCCGCTTCATGGTTAAAGGTTCTGCAAATCTAGTGGTCTTGTTGTTGACTTTGGGTTGTTTCTGATTCTATCTTGAAGTCAGGAAATACTGTATTACAGGAAAGTAAATACATTATTCTTGTTATTGTCCTTGTTATTAGAAAATATTTATATAGTGCAGTAAATTTACATTGTGCTTTACCAACACAGATAAAGGCAAATCCTCTGCCCTGAAGAGTTTACAATTCAAATAAGACAAAACAAACAAGCCTACAACACTTTGGGGGGTGAAAGGCTTATTGACTATGTGAAAGGGGTGCGTGCCTCAACCTGCATGAGGAGAGAGTGGGATGTTACCATCATCAGTGTTCCTAATTTTACATCACAGTAGCATCTTAAAAGTCTCAGAGGGATGAAAGCCTGGCTATACAGAAGCCTGGGAAGAGGGTGACTTTGCCCCTGGGTCTCAGAGCATCACTGACTTGCTGACATCTCTGCTAGGGGGTCTCCTGGCTTAAAGTCAGCATCAGGCCAATTACAGCACAAGGAGTGCCTGGTCTCTAGTAGGTTTTAGCATTGCCTGGTGGAAAATCCACATGGTTTTCCTGCCACAAAGAATTATAATTGAAATTGGAGAAAGCAAATGCACATACAAGAAAGCGTTTCAGGGAAAGCAGACTGAAATCGTTGTTGGCTGGGTAAAGGTACAGCAGTACTACCTGGAGGGAGTGCTTTTAGGATCATTATATTCATCATAATCTGCAGCTGAAGCCTCCTCTGCCCTGCCCCCCTGACAGATAGCTTCAAAGGAGAAGTCTCAAAATAGTTTTTGTTGCCCGATCATAGCTGATGCACTGTAATTGCTGTTCTCCTGAGCTGACCTTGTGTTAAATATGAGATTTCTTCTCTCTCAGTAGAAAAGCAAGAATGTGTCCAAGTGTCCTGTGGAGAACATCACATCCACAGAGTATATGATATTCCTAAATCTGCAGCTTTACTTGTTAGTTATCCCATACACAACTGTTCAGAAAACAGACAATATTCCTGTCTGGCTCTGCTTAGCAACTTAATTCAACATCTGCTGAAAAGAAAGCTAATGGATATGAGAAAGCACAAAGAGCCTAGAAGCTCTGCTCTGTCCTGTAGTAGGTGGGAAATCTTTGTTCCACTCATTAACCCACAGCAAACAACCTGGGAAAAGGGAAAGGACAGAGGGGAAACTCCCTGTAGCTGTGCTCACTTCCTAATCAAAATAAGATGCTGTCCCCAAGCATGGCATGAAGGATAAAGAAAGCCAGTAGAAGCAGAAACAGGGGACTGTGGTAGCTGAAAAGGTAGTGTGGTCAGCACTGGTCTCTAAAATGAGAGCTGCAAGAAGCAAGGGAAGTGTCTGGTAAAGAAATGAGGCTGACAAGATAGGATTCATTTGAAAGTAGGAAGAAAAGGTCCAAGATGAATTCTTTCTTCAGAGAACAGGCAGATGTAGGACATCACAGTTGTAGGAAATGTGTTTGAGTGGGCAGCTCCCGTTGTCAAACACTAATAGTCATATGTTGGTATATTCACTGGGGATGGCCAGGAAAAAAGTGAGAAAGCAAACCATCTCTCTCTCTAAATATCCATATGTATCTATATTTGGAGACTTTCTCATGAGTTATTGAAAACCGACTCATCATTTCTATTCTCCTGAGGTTTGCTGTGCTGGAGTTACCAGGCAGGCAAGGAACAGGAGTGGGAGCCAAGTCCCTCAGGACCGAGTCCCTCAGGACTGAGTATCTTGCTGTCTAACAAAGCAGATGTCCATATCCAAAACTACAGTGTAGACTTCTAGCCAGAGAAGTGAGATGTGTACGCCCAAAGTGTGTTTTGCCAAGGTGTATAGCAAGGGGTGTGTGAAACAGGCAGTCAGAAATATTTGGTTCTCCCCATTGGCAACAAGGGCAGCAGGAAAGCTCAAGCACAGATGTTTGCATTGGCTCAGGTTAGGTGAGATGAATCCCTCTCTCCCCTAGTAAAACAGCACAGTGTAACAATACTGTCTGGGCTGTGAAGAGATATTTGGATGAGGAAATGGCCCATGGCAGACTAAGGCAAGAAAAGAGCCTCTGTTGTAAGAGGAAGCGTAGAGCCAATGGATGGAAACAAAAAAAAAATGCTAAGAAAAGCAGGAAAGAGTATTGTGAGGTAAATGGAAAGAACAGGAGGTATACTAGGAGGAATGGAAAGAATGCAAGATAAATAAGACCAGGGAGCACACTACCAATTTAGAGCTTGTAGCTAGAGAAGAAGATCCTGAGTGTGATGTGCTAAGAGGGGATGGCAGCTTTCAGAGTGAGGACAGATATAAGTTGATAGAAGAGATAGTGAGTTTTTCTCTTAGGCAGAATTCATCACCAGAAACTTTGAATAAAACCAAACAAAACAAGCCTAAACTTCTTTTCCAGTGTTCCACTTAGCAGCCATCAATGAGAAAATACTTGGTCTCACATAAAATTTTGATCGATATGGCTTTAGATCACTTTGGTACTCTGCAAAAAAGTGCTCTGCAGATAACCCAGATACTTAAACAAGGACACTTAGATGTCACCTCTTGTAACAGTTTGGTCCAATGATAAAGTATTTTAAAAATATGAAAAATAGTTTGATTGACAAGGATTCTTTTTTTTTTCCCCATGAATCTTTGCCGGAAAAGACAGGCTGCTTTAACTCCAAGACTTCAATTACACAGGCTTCGAAGGAGAAGAAAAATGATAATGAATGCATTTTAGAAACTTTTAAAAAGTTACTTAAAATAGATTTTCCATACATAATGTTGCCATGTGAAACTCAACTGTCTGCTGGTCTTCTGGAGCTAGGAGAAGTCTGTGTTCATTTGGAAATTCAACAGCAAGGCACCCCTGCCTTTAATGGGCTGTATCATAGAATCATAGAATAGATTGGGTTGGAAAAGACCTCCAAGATCATCGAGTCCAACCCCTGATCCAACTCCA
>JANHFX010007156.1:41665-61628 GCA_027560015.1 Chloroceryle amazona | reverse complement strand
GGCTGTTGAGTACTGGGGAAGGGGAAAAAGCCGTTTCAGTGCGAGAGCGCGTAAAAGCAGTGAAAAAATAATGCCCTTTTAAAAATAACTGCACTTTGAAGTTGTAAGAAAAGGTGTAAATGAAGCCCACACGCGTTTATTGTTTGAAAACCCCTCTGTAAGGGGGAAGAGGAGGAAAAGGGAGGGGAGCCATAAGAATTAGATAGAAGAATACACCCCTGAAAAGCTAATCACAAATTGGGACGATGTGTAAATATATCTTAATTCACATCAGTACCTCTAGATGAGATAGCCTTTTGTAGGGCTGGCAATTATTGCTCAGTACAGTTTAATGGATGAAATGGTAATAGAACTGGAACGTGCCCGTAGTTCAAAATGATGACGAGGCTGGCCATTGCAGATAGGGTTCGGCAGAGAAAGCAGGAAAATTATTAAAGGCATTAATCCTGGTGTAAAAATGTATGTGTGACACTCGTGCAGGGCTTTTGCCTAAGAGAGATCGGGTAGCCTGTGTCTTACTGTGCATTTCGAAGCTGTATTTTTGCTGAGGAATTCCTGCTAGGCATTTAGAATACGGCAGAAAATCTCGAAGTGCTTTATATATGCCACTGGAACGCCAGCTGACAAATATATGACTCAACAGTTTGTACTGATTTGTGCTGAAATCGATTAATGAAAAAGTTAGGTAAGCTAAATGACACCGATGCTGAATCCTGTTCCTAGAATTTATTTATTTATTTATAAAACATAGGCAATCCATGTAAAATCTTGGATTTTAACAACAGATTTACTTTGATTATCTTCGGAGTGCCTTTCATCCAGAAAATCTTCTGACTTCTTTTTGATTAAGCAGCCAGTTTAGACATATTTCTGGAGCATATGAGCCAACCTGGCCTGTTTTTTATTATTATTATTATTTTATTTTATAGTGACTTTTTTTCCTATCAAATTAGTTCATGGCAGCGTATTATAACCCATAGATACAAAGCTATTGGAGGGCTGAACTTTTCTCTTGGAAAGATCTGATGTAACTGACATGAATTCTGTCTTTCTGCGGTGGTTAATCAAACTACAGTCAGATGACAAATCTTTATGGTATGAACTAACTAGAGCCTGCACAAAGCGAAATCCACAGTTGGAACACTATCAATAACTTGCAGTGATATAATTCTCTATAGACTCAACCAGATGATGAACTGATAAAAGTTCTGGAAATTATGTGTGTGTGAGCCTGTATCATCTAAAACAAGCAAAAGGCTATTGTGAGAATATCCCAAATAGAAAATCAAATACTAAGATTAATTAAAACAATCTTTTGTAAGAAATACTTAATAACAGGTTGTGCTGCTATGGAACATTTCCTTGGAAGATCTCAAAGCATTTGACAAGTGTGAGTTAATCATTTGCTTCTTTGTGATTAGTTGGCACTGTGTAAGGCTTACTCTACCCGCTATTAAAATGCAGCCGCTTCTAGGCTGAACTACATCATTAATTCTGCACTGCCAGTGTTTGTGGAAGTTCTCAGGCACCTAAGGCAAAAGTTATGACTGGCTCAGAGTATATTAAAGATACCATCGTGTAACAGGTTGTGACATTTCCAAGCTTCTTTAAACAAGTGAATTGGTGGCAACATTACTCTGCTGTGATTGCTCCACGCTCCTCAAGTGGTGCACAATAACCATGCAAACCATCTCCTGAGCACCTGTGTACTGCATGCTTTACCATTACTCAGGAGATAAGATGCTATATGCTGGAGAGCTTAAGTGAGGAAAAACAGTCAATGAAAACATATACTGGCACCTAGGTAAAAAATGTGACCCAGGGCTGATTTTTTTGTTGTTGTTGTTAGAAAAATATAAAGTTATCATTTATATAAAGTAGTCATTTTTGTATTAAGAATACTAAGATTTCATCAGCTTTGATCTTTGAAATGTTCATTTTGCTTCTAAGCATGAAAACAGCTCACAGGACTGATATACATAACATTATTTGTCTTCAGTTGAGACAAAAAAGATGGTTAAAATCAAAACAAACCTGAATTCAAAGTGGTGTTTCAGACTGCAGAACTCTCCTGGAACACTGCTGTAGCACCAGTGTGTTGACAGGCAGGACTGGGGACACATCCACCCCAAGCTTTCTCCAGACTTCTCACCATAGCAGTTCTGCAGGAGGCAAGCCCTGTGAAACTGAAGCATTGCAGCTGTGTAGACACTTAATAGTCTTAAGAAGTTGAGATGCTGTAGTATTCTGGATGTCTGGTAAAGGGGAAGTGTGGTTGGCCCAGGTGGCAACAAGACTGCAGGACCTCCTGCAGATGGGTGGGCTTTCCACACTATTGTAGCTCTTAAAACTAAAGAAATCTCACCTCTGACTTCCTCTAGTCTTGAAAGGAGTATCTATGGTTGCCAGATCCTTGATAAGCAAGTATGAACAGAGAACACGTTGTGAAATAGCCTTATCTCAGTTCTGTCAAGACTTAAGATGGAACTTCCGATTATTGGAAGCTGGTGGTCTTGTTGTGAAGATTTTGTGGTTAGTTATATGGCACGTAGATGTTGCTGTGAGAAGTATGTGCTCGAGCTTTGATCAGTATCCTGAGAGTTTTACATGAGTCAGGCCTGGAGGAGTCCAACATGTGGCTCATGGTGGCCACATTCCTAGTCAGAGAAGGCTGATCTAGCTGAAAGCAGGAGAAGGCACTAATGTTACAGTCACTAGCTAACTTTCAAGGAGCCATGATATAAAATTTTATAATGGAAGGCCTTTGGGTTTCCACAGTGGATAAACAATCTGCATTTCAAACACTTTGCACGTACAGGCATTTTTAGTTACACACTAAAAGGTAAGGGAAGTGTTGTCAAGCCAAAGGGAACTTCAAGATCAGCTGGTTGGATGAATTTCCCTGCTGTTGTTTTCTTCTTTCCCTGTTTGTACTAGTATTTCAATTGTTCTTGTGTAGTCAACAGAGAATTAGAGGTCCTGCAAAACGCGAGAAAGGTGCTTCTCCATTCAGTGGATTGGGCACACCACAGCTTGTCTCTGGCTTTGGAAAGGGAGAAAACCTGCAAACTGAATACTAATCACATGCCTACAGTGCCTCTCCTTCAAATACACCCCACTCTTCAGCTTGGATCCTTTTCAAAGCAGTAGTCATATATATCATACAGACCTGCTGAGAGATACAAAAAGAGACCCAAACACAAATCAAATGACAAGTGTTATTAGCAGAGACAATGAGGAGCCAAGCAGAGCTACTGCTCACTGACAGTCCCCTGGGGGCAGGAGGAACCCTGCAGTCTGCACTCCAGCACAGCACTGTAAATCCAGCATTGCTCCATGTATTGTGACTGAAGGGAGAGTTTGGTTCAAGGAGTCCAGGTTCTCCTAACAGAAAAGGTCAATTGATTCCATTCATGCGCTCGAGATTAGAGTTAGTAATTCACAGATGTGACAGTGTCACAGGAGCATAGTTTCTTCTCAGAGACATATGTAGCTCAGTGCAGAGGAACAGTTTATTCATTATCACCTGTGACCCATGTAGATGGGACTGTCATTGGCATCTGACAGATGTCAGACAGTCACATGAGGCTGGTTTTGACTCAGTGGGTTCTTCCCAGTGCAAATGAGAGCTATGCTTACTACTGACATAGTACATGGATATATCCTGGACACACAAGACTCCAGACTAGTTTTGTTACAGGCTTCACACAGATATTAAAAAAAAAAAACAAAACAACCAACCAAGCAAAACAACAACAACAACAAACACTCCCAAAAAACCCCAAGCTGAAGTGGTTTCCTTGTGCCACATTTGGTGGGAAACCTGCAGTGATTTCAGTGGGAGCAATAGTAGCCTCATATTTATTAATGCATCATCTCCTCAAAATAACAGGAAATCTTATGCTAATTTAAGTTTCCAGAAAGAATAAGAATTTTAATAATGGGGGCATCTTCAGCTGTGTCCTGCTATGTTTTAAGAGTATGTGATGCTACCAAGATCACCAAGAAATGCCTTGAGCTCCAGTACAAATGTGTTTCTCTGGCTCCTGCCTTCCTTCCCAGGCTTCAAGTAACACATCCCTTCATCTTTACTGCCTGTGCACAACCAATTGCAGTTGCTTCTAGAACTATGAGGATCTCATCACTGACGGTCCTCATGTTTTAATGCACATAGCTGTTTTTCTTTCTTTCCAGCTTCTAGTCTTTATGCAGTCATTCTTCCTCCAGACAGCTTTGGATTGTTATACATCAAGCCCCATGTGTCTGTGCTGGGTTCTGTAACAGTCTCTAGCCTCACCCAATATGAACTGTGTAGAGAGAAAATCCACAATAAGTAAATCCTCCCAATAGAGAAGCTGGGAAAAGATAGTCAAGAAAATCTGTCCTTATCATAACCATGACAAGATAGGTAAGGAAAGAGAGCAGGCACTAGAGAAACCCAGTAGACATCCTGGGATGCCCCAGAATGTTTCTGCAAGCACAAGCCTTTTTGCTTGTTTTCCCCTATTCTAAGCCATGCACACTTGCCCTGAACGTAGAGTCAATACCCCAGTCACAATGGCTACAACTTCCTGTGTAAGCAGCCCAAACAAAACAACATCTGTTAAATACATAGTGATACTGAAAGGCATGTGGTTCTTCTCCGCTGTGTTTCACTTTTGAAGTCCAGTGCCAGCCATGAGAGCTTCTCCCACATAAGCACATCCAACTTGTCTAGTACCGTCTTAATATGGAAAATGCCTTCTTGCATTGTCAGGTGTCGGTTGTCTTGGAGTTTGAGAAGAGAGGTGACCTTAAGTTTGAGCAGCTAGCTCAGGGTTTGTACTTTACATCCTATAGTCTCAGTCTTTCCACATTCCAGGTTTTCCAAGAAATGGAAATCTGGAGTTCAATACCTTGATGATTACATCCCAGCTTTAGGTTTGTGTCTGTCTACAGTTCAGTTGCTTATTGCTGTCTTTGACTAGTACAGCTTAGGCTTGTTGTCAGTCTGCATCAGTCTAAATGGTTTGGCAGCACCTCTGTATGATCTCTAAAGGTTCAGAGATTCATTCGTGACTTTACCTGTGACTGTTACAGGTCAACAAAGATATTAACCTGCATTGAAATGTGCAATGGTGTCAGGCAGATGCATCTTGTAAGACAAAGAAAGCAACCTGACTAGAATCAATTTCTGCCCTACTTGTCCACTAACAGCAACTGCTTGTCAAATGAAAATCCTTTGCTCTTCATTGTATCCTGATTCATTTTATCCTGATGATAATTCTTTGCCACTGAAATAATGTTCCTTGCCTTCATCTTTCTTTTCTTCTTCCCTCTCATGAAGTCTTTTGTTGGGAATGGACCTGAATGACAAAATTTAGAGACAGATCTTAATTCACCTCCAAACATCTCCCAGAAGAAAAGGGGGCTTCTCTGAGGGACCTAGGCAGAGTTCAGAAGCTTAAAATAAACCGCAGCAGAACTGCAGATGGGAGAGATACACCAGTCTCCATAGAGGAGCACTAATGAGCAGCAACAGGCAACTAAAATGTAATTCCTTATGTAATAAGGAAATATCCTGTCTGTGTAATGAAGCACCTCTAAATTTAGGTGCCTGAAAGATTAAGCAATCCTGAAAGGTAAGCAGGAAAAAGATTACTGGGCAGATATTAGTGGATTTAGACTATCTGAGTTACAGTTTAAAGCAATGTTTGGACAGACCAGATTGCCTTCTTTGTACATTTGAATTGACCCCATAGAGGTCATTATTTGTCGACCTGTTTTCCAGTACGAGTGTGAGATGAGACGGGATCTTCTTGTGTTCAGACTGTTTCTCTCAGATTATGTCTGAGGGAGTCAAATTATGGTTTGTGACTTGAGAACAACATCAGTCTATCAGGTAAACTACTGCAAAGCTATCATGCTCTGCCTGAAATGAAATTATTCCTCAGATCAATTTTCTTGCCATTTATATAATACTTTTTATTTCTCAATAAAGGCTGGTTCAGACAGGATTAAATGTTATTTATTGTAAGACAGGCTTTTCAGAAAGCTGTGAAATAGAAAAACATATGCTGCTCCCCTTTCTTGAGATTTGCTTGAATCGTGATGCCGACAGAGGCTGATTTGCCAGCATACATAAATCTTGATCCTGGAGGAAGGTACCCATCTATTTGACAGCTGTGATGAATTAAATCCTCAATTTACCAGCACAAGACCAGTGGAAATGCATGATTTTCTCACTCTGTTCTACCCTATATCTGGAGGAACCAATTTTAAAAATGAGTTTGAACTCCAGAAGCATGAGCTATTCAGACCTTGTTTCTCTGCTACATTTGCCCACAGCTTTGAAGTCTCACTTGGATGGAAATGAGCAGCTGCTGTGACACAGGTCACATGTGAACAGGAACAGGTGCAAGCTGTAAGTGCTGCTGGTTAGCTCCAGGATTTCCAATGGAATGGGCAGGTTTTGCATGGAGTATAAGAAGTTTTATAGTCTCTTAAATGTGTCTGCCTGGGCTCTCATTCACATTGAGGGCTGTTGCCCAGCACTTTATGGGACAGCAGTAGTTCTCAAGTGTGTGCATAGATCTCCTCACCAGGAGTTTAACTGTTTCAACCAGGCTTGCTGAGAACAGATGAAGACTTTTGCCTGAGGAATGCTTTCTTGAGATCTCAGAAGGTTTTTTGTTACCTTCAAGATGGAGAAGTTTTATCTATGCACTGTCAAGTACTTAAATTCTCTCTGATGCTGCCAAGTCTTTGTCTCTCTTAGGAGCAAGCAGGGGACTTAATTTACTGAGCCTGTGACCATTCATTTTGTAGATACTACATTGACATGCAACAGAGTGCTACAAATTGTAGCAATGTTCTGTAGCTATTAGGAATTAAAATAGGAGGAAAAAAAATGGTATTTTAAAGCTTGTTCAGCAAAAGAAGAAATTGCAAAGCTTCGCTTGAAGCATAATGCACCCAATTAATGTTGGCAAGAGCTGGGAATGTAAAAGTGAAGCTTGTCATAATCAAGAAGGCAATAATGATAGAAGCTGCTTTTCAGGCAATCAGATCGGATATTAGCAGCATGCAGAGGGACTGGATGTCCTGGTGTAAGTGGACTCAAGGAAGGACCTTTGGGGAGGGAGGCTGGTTCCACATTTGTTTTAACAATTCGTCTAACTGTAAAAGAGTTCTTATACTATCAATGCACTATCAGTCTAAACCACTGCTTATTAAGATACATTTATTTGCTTTCCTATCACTTCTGCTAGAGCTGGAAGATTACTTTAAATTATTTCTTGGCATAGAAAAACACCTTAAATTGCTTTTAATTTAAAAAGAGATTAATGTTGCATTTGCTGATCTCTTTGTGAGCTATGCTCACCTACAGGAAGGTCATACCTGGTACATTAATTTGGAGAGGTGTGTCAAGTGCAATGGGGACCAGTCAGGAAGAGTATTCTCTAAATCCTAAAAGGAGAGCTTACAGTGGAGATTATTATATTTCTGAATTTCCCAGGCAAAGAGTAGTAGATATATAGATTCTGGACAGACAATTTTGGTGAACTCAGGGAAAATTGCTTTTGGTTTTCAAAGGCTAAGGAAGAGAGAGCAGCTTGCAGTTTTCTACCATTAAATAAAACAGTCTAATTTAGTCTGAATTTCCACCCCCCCTCCCCCCAGGGAGACTGTAGCTGTCAGTGGCTCTCTCCATCCCAAAGCCATTTTCTGTGCTAAAGGAGGCCTAGGGGTCTACACTTATGAAACACACACTGGGCTTTGTGTCATGAATAGCTGGCAAAAAAATCTCACTCCAGCATATGATTCTTCAGGGCTCTATAGAAATGCTGGCTGACCAAGCTGGAATACTCATTAATGACATGGTTGTAGGGAACTGCCCAGTCATGTCACCAGAGACTAGGAGAAACAATCCCATGATCTCACCCTAAGCATCCTAGGGCTTTATCTGGAAAACCAGTACACATTCAAAGTTTCTATTCACTCGTATGAAACCCTTCCTCTAGTTACTTGAGAACCTCTGCCCCTGTGTGCTTCCTTGTTGAGCAGACTTCTAGATTTTACTGCATTTAAAAGAGCATTTCTAATGTCCAATTAAACCGGAAAATCCATGCTCAACAGATTTGTTAAGTATGATTCTCTATCTAGTCATTATCATTAATGAAGTCATAACTTCCTGAGTCGTTCTTGTATGTCCTTAATTAGCACCTCCATTCTGTATCCACCCCCTCACTGTGGAAGCCAAGCTGTGGGCTTCTTCCTTGTTCTTGGATCCTTTGTGAACCTCAGGATGCACTAGCACCTCTTCAGCCCACCTGGTCCTTTCCTCCTGTGGTGTGTCTCTGGCTTTTTTTTAATGCTCTTGTCCCAGAGACAGCCTCCCCATTCCTCTTACTTGACTACCCACAGAAAGTGCTGTGAAAAACACTGTCCCCAAAGGTATGTGCTGCCTTTTGAGACAGCCACCTTACAAGTAAATGATTCAAATGTCTGACAGACATGCAGGTTTTTTTCCCTATGAGAAGCTAGATCCTCCTGAGTTTTACTTTCCTGTGGTACATTTGGCATGCCCTTTTACTGAGGTCAGACTGAGCTTATTTCACTACATTGCCTATGTGAAGCTCGCAGGGTGAAGCATGATGTACCTCACTCCTTTGATTCGTACACTGCTGGGTTTGTTTTTTGTTTTTTTTAGTTAATTGCTTGATTTTTCTGAGACAGATCCCATCTGGCCCTGATGTTTTGTCAGCCTTGTGACATTCTAAAAAATTTTATAACTATTTTTGGCATGATCTCAATTTCTGACAGTATTTCTGCTTTCTTCCCTAGGAAAATGTATGGCTGTTCTTGGCATCTTCTCCACATTCCCCATTCTTTATAAACATTGTGCAGAAAATTTGTTTTATATACAGAAGAAGCAGACACCAATAATTTACCCTTCTACCCTTCTGAGAAGCTGTCCTCTCAAACATGCCATGTTCTCCAGCTATCTATAATTCTTCTTTGTCAGAGGAAGCCTTTGTGCAATAATTCTGTCAGTCTCCTTTTGCTGCTTTGCTCATCAGCTTCCCATGCGCTTCTGATTTCTCTGCCTCACATTATAGGTTTCTACTCGTCTCAGGTTGTCTGCCTGGGATTCTAATCTCAGGTTGCCTTCTAGAACATGGAATGGGATTACTTGTGATTATAAGCTTTGCAGAAGGCTGCAGATGCCATGTACTATTCCATCTGAAACACAATAGAGTTAGTCCTTTAATTTTTGGATGATGGCTCTAATCCTAAAAATCCTTAGTCATTTTCAAATCATCTAAGAGTAGAAAACAGGCATTCATAAGAAGGTCAACTGAAGATCTGATCACTTTCTATAGATATTTGTGCAAAGAGATGCGATCCAAGTGTGGATAAGGCTTTTCAGCCTTGTGGACAAAGGCACAATTGGATGGCTAGTGTGCCATCTAGTTGTACTTTTCTTAGGGTGACCTGTTTGATGTCTGTCTGTCTTGCTTATGAACAGAAAGTTAAACTTGCCAAGTTGGAATAAAAATTCTACATTCTGACTGGCAGATCACAAATCCGTAAAAGCTTTCTTGTTAATGAACAAAATTCTCAAGGGTAATTCTGAAGTTGTTAACTAATGTACTCCAGGCTCCACTCACTCTCTAAAATGAATTCTTAATCCTTAGCTCTTCACTGGACAGTTCCTAACCTTTAATATTTTTTTGAGATACTGAGATAGTTTTCTCTCTGTTTTTATAATCTATTGTCCATATGCTTTCTGTTCAGCAGGACAACTTTCATAGAATCATTAGGGTTGGAAAGGACCTCTAGGATCATCAAGTCAAACCTTCATCCTAACATCTATCCACTAGACCATAGCCTCAATTGCTACGTCTACTCGGTTTTTTAAACACTTCCAGGGGTGATGACTCCACCACCTCCCTGGGCAGCCTGTTCCAGTGCCTAACCACTCTCTCTGTGAAGAATTTCTTCCTGATATACAATCTAAACCTCCCCTGACACAACTTGAGGCCATTTTCTCTTGCTTTATCGTTAGTAATTTGGGAGAAGAGACCAACACCAGCCTCGCTACAACCTAGTTGTAGAGAGCAATAGGCAGTTGTAGAAAGCAATAACCAATTTCCAACCAAGCTATTTTTTATGTGCACATACACAGGTATCATGACATTACCCACTTGCATATTGCATGTTTCTGATATCATGGTTGAACTCTCTCCACTCATATTCATCAGTGACCCCAATTTCATGAAGAACTAATAATCTACCAAGTTGCAGGCTTTATGCCTGAGAGATAGGCAGCAAACAGGCTTCACAATTGTGAGCTATTATGATTCTGCAGAAGTCTGTCACTACTGTCAAGGACAGAAGGGATTTGATAACTGTCAGCCTAGCAACATGACAATACTTCAGGAGAGTTAAAAAATTCCTCCATGTCTTCCCATGTCAATAGATTTGTTATCATTTGGAGCTTGCTGTCCTTTTGATAAGCATGAGAGAGACTTCTGCCAGAAATATTGTCAGTGAGCTCCCCTGCTTTCTGAACAGAAAGGATGAGCAGTCTGAGCACTAAAATAAAATCATAATCGTTATGATTTGGAGGGACTTCCTCCAGTAAAGCAGGAATCAGTCTAGTCTAGTACTTTGCCAGTTGCTGGAACTTCTAATGTCCCAGTGTCCTGGCTTGAGTGAGAACAGAACTAATTCTATTCAGTGGTTTTACTTTTCAGTTCTTCTAACTGCACTGTCTGAAGTTAGCAGCCTGTTTTCACTGACAGTGTCTGCTGCTGGCAGTGATAACACCCCATGTTTAGAGTTACTACCAATGATTGGTGTGCAGAGCAAGGCCACTCTGGGTCTTGTGTACCACATTGGGGGTGAAGAAAGTAGAAGGCCACACCCACAGGGATAAGCAGACAGGACAGGTGACCCTAAAGTGACCAGCAATGTATTCCATATACATCATATCTGGTATAAAGTGGAGGGATCACAAGGGTCTTGCCCTTCTCTTTGCCCTCTTGCCCCGCTTTGCCAGCATTGCTCAGCTTTGCTTGGACCCTCTTCCGATTTCTTCCTCAGAGCATCTAAGGAGGACTCTGCCCATTCTGCCTTTGATCCCAATTGGTGTGTCCCTGAATCTGGTACCAGAATCCAGCTCCTGAGCACATCTTCCGTCTGCTGCGGGAGAGAATCAGTCTGGGACTCTCCTGGTGCCAGCTCCACAGCATCAGTGGTGACAGTGATGTAATTACCATCAGGGGTTTGGGTTCAATACTGGTTTTGTATATATTTGTATACATTCATTTTTATTATTATTTTAATTTTCATTAAAACTGTTCTAGTTTACGTTTCTAATTGATAAGTCTCTCTCCTTTATTCCCTTTCTCTTCCCCGTTGGTGTGAGAGAGGGGTTAACAGAGAAAGTCTGTTATAGGTCTGAGGCCACCCTGACCTTAAACTGTGACACCCACTTTTACCTAGCTTTCCAATGATATTTTTGTGAACCTCACTCTTGGTCTACCTGTGCCTTCTAGTCTGTGGCAAGATCCCCTACCTGTTCTGGCCTTAGTGGTTTCCCACAAAAGAGTAATATGCATCAGCTATCAATGCTCATTCCCTAATAACCTGCCACCTACTGTACTGCTTTTTGTATTTCAGAACTTTCTTGGTAGTGCTGGACAAGGGGAGAAAACATCCCATAAAAACTATGGATATGTTGATACCAGGGTTGCGTTGACAGTATCTTGGTAGGAATGGAGAGTAGCAATAGGAGGAATATTGGGATCCGTTGGGGAAATTGTGTGGGCAGGGTGTCTCTCTTCACTTAGTCTCTTAGCAACAGCAGGTCCAACTGGTATGGCACTGTGTGCTGGGTGTGTGCAGTCCCCTTTGTCAGATGAAGAAGAGCAGAAAAGATTTAACACAGAGGACATGAGGAAGAGTCAGTAAGAGCATAAACAATATCACAGTGGGAGAGAACTGACAAAAGATGGCTTACTTGATACACAACCATCAACGAACAGGTTATTCTTTTAGTAGCAATGGGATGCCAGTAAGAAAAGGTGTCTTAGTCTTTCAGAAAGAAATGCATGTATGCAGCCTTGGGTATCATTTGTATCCATTACTGTTAATGATCCCCACTGGGGCTCCTAACATGAATAGATATCATTAATATCTGAGCCAAGCAAATCACCTGCCATCTTTACCTGACCCCAGAAGCATTTCCTGGCTTACCTGTGCCTTGTCTGTGGAACAGCAGTGTAAGCCCTGACTAAGAGCTCCTCTTCACACTGTCCTTTTGCTCTGTCACTGTGGTGGAAGAGTCTTCCTACAAGACCAGAGGCAGATGCTGAGTTTTGGTGCATCATCAGCTCTGATGCCCAAGTCTTTCCTCTGTGTTACAACCTCTTGGTTTCCAAGAGTCTGCCCCCTTACATTTCTTGGCCCTGGAGAGTTTAGTAGGCAACAAGGTATGTGGAAGGTGTGTGTGGTAACCAAGTATAAAATCCACTGTGCTAACTACATGTACTGTAGTGGTGTACCTTGGTAATGTCAATATATACATTAGAACACAAACCTAACCATGCATGTTAAACTATTTCCCACATTATTGCTTTTCTGAAATGCGGTTTGTTTTCTATCTAGCAGGTAGGCCGTGTTTTTTCTTTTATGTAGATAGGATTTTTTGTGTATAAAATACATAGGTCTCAATTGTAATAGGAAAGAAAAGGTGAAAGGAGGATGGGATGCTAGTTAAAATATTCTGCTGAACCTTCTTCTTCCTACTGAAAAAAATATCCATGCGTGCTTTTCTCTGGAACTGTGCCATTTGCCTCTTTATACCTGGAGAGTCATTGTGTTAAAGCCATTATGAAACATTATAAGTGATGATGGCACGGATGCAGCATAACGGTAGCTTCTAAAAAGCCTCTTTTTCATAGATGATGGGTTGATGCTGAAATGCCTTCGGAATGGAAGTGTTATTTCTTCCTTACCTTCATAACTTACCTTTTCTTCTAATGCCACATTAGCACATAAAACAGAGAAAAGTAAAAAAAAAAGTCTTTTTTATTTTAAACCTTGTCTTTGATGCTGGGAATGCCATTGGTAGAAATGACATGCAAAGTATTCCATAAGTAAAAAATAGCTCTTGAAGTAAGAGCTGCAGTTCTAGACTGGCTGTCTTGGCACTGGCTAGTATAGCTGGACCTCAGCTTCTCCAAAAACACGGGCACTGAGTCCTCTGCAAAACTAATCCAGATCTAGCTCTGAGAACTTTGAGGTACCCTCACACCACAAACCTCCCATTCAGCATTTTGACGTTTACTTAGAACCGCAGAAGGTATATTTTCCTCCAATCCCCTTCCAAAATATGCCCAAAATAGATATTTCTAAGACAATTATCATTATAAGTGAGCATTCTTCATTGCTTGCAGCCACGGTGACAGCAGATGATGTGATGGACTGTCTCCCATAACTGGTTTCTCTTGGGAAAGAGTATTATACAGGTACAGCATATCTGCAGCTACTGCTGATTCTAGATGTAACTGAGGGCACACTGAATTGTGAAGGTGCCTAATTATTGTCATCTTTAATTTAGACTGTCCCTAGGAAATGAACTGTTAACTTCATGGTGTGTTCCTAGATGTACTGGCCTGCATAATAGCTACAGGTGATAAGTCTTCTATAGCTTTCCTTACAGCATAAGCCACTCTAATATCTGTTCCATTGTAGGATTTAGCTTGTCCCATCTCAGTTGCTGCCCTGTCTGACTGTGCTGTGAATTAGACAGTGAGATCTAGCAAACACAGAGCTGGTGCCCATCAGGCAGTAAAAAGAGAAATTAAGGAAAAAGAATGTCCTGAAAAGGAGAGAAAGGATGTATGTGTGTGAACTTTCAGCAGAAAAGCTTTGGAGGATATCTCCTAATCCCATTTAGCAATAGTGACATATGGTAAGAAGCTGAGGTGTCAAAGGAGGTATTGGTGAAGGAAGTAAAAATCAAACTGTACTTGTAAAACAAAATTCTAAAATAATGTATTCAATTGGTAGACCTACTAGGACTCTCTATGCTCCTTTATTAAAATCAGTAATTACTTTTTAAAAGCAGTTTGATCCTCGTGCTGAAAGGTGGTGGGCTTGATCCTCAGGCCCCTCTACCAGGATGGGTTTTCCTTCAGAAAGCAAGAAGATGGATTTAAATACTAACTAAAAATAACTCTGAGAGGGCTAGAAGAAAAGCGAGAAAGATCAGCAGGTCTCTTCCTGTAATGTTATATAAATTGATGGTGCTTCAAACTACATTAGAGAAAAATTTGGCTTCACAGTGCTGACATTTGTCATTTAAGATTGAAAAAAGTGAGGGCTTAATCTGAAAAATATTGAGTAGAAGGAGTATGGAAGCTAACCATGACTTTTGGAGCATGACTGTGCCTTAACACTCACTTTGAAATCTCTGAGCCTGTATTACAGCAGAGAATCGGACCCACAGACTCATCCCCTTGACAAGAAACATGTTCTGTCTCTCACATCACCCAGGCAAGAGAAAAATCTACAAATAGCGCTGAGCTGACAGTTCTACCAGTAGTGCCAGAGACAGGACAGAATCCAGCTCATTCCTCCGTGCTTGCTGTTTCATTAGTGAAGATAAGATTTACAAAAACACATGAACAGATAAACTGAGTAAGGATCCCTTCTATAAACTCAGATTTCTGGCTTGCTTTTTAAGGCGTTCCCAGCAAACTCTCTTTCCAGAGTTTGGAGGAGACTATGTCAAAACATTCCATGTTTATTGTATTGCTCAGGTGGCACTGAAAAGGTAAGGTCAGTGTTTTCCAGAGCGTTGTCATGAGCAAAGAGGAATTATAACATCATAATTGAGTCTCTTAACAAGGCTGATCTAAGAGCATGACAACTGACTTGAAGCTGATATTTGTATCAAGATGAAAAAAAGCATTTGATTTATATTTGACATGTATGAGGTCCAGTTCTGGAATCCATACTCAGCCAGAAATACCTGGACAGTGAAAAGCAGATGCAGTGTAAGGAACAGGGAAGTCTCCTTGTTGCAGGCTTCTGTATATTGGCCCACTCCTGACTTGAAGCAATGCTGCATCAATGCCAGGGGTTTGGTCTTCTCATTTAATGCTCTGAAACAATTCAAGGCTTTTGACCAGTGTCATTCTAATTTAGGTCAGAGATTGAATAGGAACTCTGGGTCATGACTGAAGCTGAATTCAAACAAGAACTTTCCAGGGACCACCTCTAGGACAACTTAATTAATGTCACAAGGTGAATTTCGTGATTCTAGGGTCTTTTTCTTCAACAGCACAGAAAATTGTCTTCACTTTGGCCTTACATCCAACTTAAAAAATATCTTAGGAGGCAACAGATCTCATCTAACATGACTCCAAAAAATAAGCAGCCCTTTGTACATCAGATATAATCTCTTCGTACACATCAGTGCATGAGCAATGCTGTCATTGCCACATTCCTGAGTTTTATTTGCTGCTGTAGTCTTACTCTTCTCTAAAAGGAGTTTTTTTTAAGTTTTGCCTTTTCTAAATGACCAACACAAACATCTGAATTTCGTTCTCTTTCAAATTCAACACTACCACTTGACCCTTTAAAGTACAGACACTGAAGCAGTGTTTAATCTAAATGCCATTTCTAAGCAAACACCCACAGAGTTATTAGGCATTTGCTCAATGCGGTACATCCAACTTACATTAAAAGGACCAAGCTGAGACCCATCTGCTTTTTAAACATTTATTTGGCTCAGTCCCCAAAACCAAGAACAATAATTTTTATTGTTTTTTTTAAATAGTGGTTTGTGATTGTCTGTTAAGAGTTTTTAGAAGACATAACGTTTATCTCTCTATCAGTACTTGGCATGACCATAAGCTGTTTCTAACATGACTGCCCCACTAGGAGAATGCATTTTTACAAGTACTTTGAAGCACAGTTAGTAGTAATGCAGAGAGGATTATGTTGGCTTCCACAGAATCTGGTTTGCCTTCTGAATGGAAGGAAAAGTTCTGCTCAAAACTTCATCTGAGTAGGCTTGGGAAATGATGTGGGGAGGCGGGGAGACAGACCTTACACACAAGCTGAATAAAACTTTTTAAATGGTCAGTGTTTTTAAAGCAAAGAAGAACTTGAAGAGCTTCAAAATGAAAACAGCCTTGTCATGTTTTCTTCTTTTTCAAACTTGTTTTGAAAATACTTGTGTGGCAATGGTCCCTTTTTAACATTTTCAGATGGATTTGTATTTTTAAAATGGTCGCTGCAAGCTTTAATTCTGGAGCAGAAAAACAAAAGCTTTTCTCAAAAGCTTCTTTACAGAAGTCCCACAAACCCCCAACCCTATTTAAAGCTTTTGGGTTTGTTTTGCACTTGGAAAGCAATGAACTTTACTGAACAGTCCTGAGGAAAATGCTTGTGTTTAGGTGAAAAGAGTAGAGCTGAATTCAGTAATTTAGTACCCATTTCTTTGTTAAGGAAAACAAAGCTACACTACCATGATCTGATTTACGTATACAATTAAATGCTATTTCCTTTGGATCTAATGAGGATTTTGTTGTTATGGCAGTGAATCAGTATTTCATCTATATTCTTTATTAGAGGTGACAACCCTGTGACAAAGATGTGCAGCAGCTTTTCAGAAGCAATTGGACTAATATTTATACATATATGTATTGTTCCATTTTGGAGGAACCTTCAAAACTAATTCAAACTCAGCCAACAAAGGAAAGATTGGCCCATGTCACTCCAATATGTCCAAGTTCTAAGACATCAAAAGTAAAGGAGACATCTTAATTGCAAACAGTTCTACCTCAAGCATCTATATACACAAACATGTACCATTTGGCATTCATCTCTCAAAGAAGGTATTCTCTGAGCAATCCCAGTACACATCTCCAACAGCTTACTCAGTGAGCTCAAGTGTGGATTTCTGAGCCAGTTGATCTAAGGCCAAGGGACCAGCAGCTATTGAATCACTGCAAGAAATATGATTCAGTGTGCACTTCCAGCTGAAAGGACAGAGAAATAGGTGCATTGAACAGAGCTGAACCCCAACACCAAGATTTTGACACTCAACCACTGTAACTTTCAAATCAAGCTTCCTTCCCTCCATGTCTTCAGTGTAAATACTGGACAATCCATCTGTTCTCACTGACACATGGCCACCAGTGCAGCTTCAGTGACTCGCAGCCTTTGTGTTTGCTTTTATCAAGTGTGTTTGTACTTCAGTCTTAGTACTTAATTTGTAACAATGTTGTCCCACCTGCTTATGAAATAATGAATGCAGAGATGGGAGGGAGGATGTGTTTTAACTGTTCCGTATGGTGGACAGTCTAGTGATAATCTTGTGCTGTTCTGTGCTATGAACTGTCACCCTTCCAAGCAGGTAACTTTTAGTCTTCTCTGGACTAGGGTAGTTGTCCTTGTTGGGTACCTGCTATTGCCTGGAAGACAGGGATGGGGAGCAGAATGAAACCCCCATAGTCCAAGAGGAAATGGTCAATGACCTACTACACCACTTAGACATAAATAAGTCTGTGGAGCCAGATGAGATCCACCCAATGGTACTGAGACAGTCAGCAGAAGTGTTCACCAAGACACTTTCCATCATTTACCAGCAGTCCTGGCTAGCAGGAGAGGTTCCATCTGACTGGAGGTTAGCAAATGTGATGCCAATATACAAAAAGGGCCAGAATGAGGATCTGGGGAACTACAGGCCAGTCATCCTGACCTCAGTGACAGGGAAGGTTATAGAGCCGTTCATCTTGAGTGCCATCAAGCAGCAAATGCAGGACAAGTCGATCAGGCCCAGTGAGCCCATGGATTTATGAAAGGCAGATCCTGCTTGACTAACCCAATCTCCTTCTCTGACAAGGAAGCCCACTTAGTGGATGAAGAAAAGTCCGTGGATGTTGTCTACCTGGACTTCCATAAAGCCTCTGACACCATTTCCTACAGCATTCTCCTGGAGAAACTGGTTGTTTATGACTTGGATTGGTATTTGTTTCACTGGATAAAAAATTGGCTGGATGGTCTGGCCCAGAGAGTGGTGGTGAATGGACTTAAATCCAGTTGGAGGCTGGTCACAAATGGTGTTCCCCGGGGCTCAGTACTGGAGCCCGTTCTGTTTAATATTTTTATCAATAACCTGGATGACGGGATCAAGGGCACCCTCAGTAAGTCTGCAGATGACACCAAGTTGGGTAGGAATGTTGATCTACTTGAAGGTAGGGAGGTTCTACAGAGGGACCTGGACAGGCTGGATTGATGGGCTGAGACCAATGGTACAGCATTCGACAAGGCCAAGGGCCGGGTCTTGCACTTCGGCCACAACAACCCCCTACAATGCTACAAGCTTGGAGAGGAGTGGCTGGAAAGCTTCCTGATGGAAAAGGACCTGGGGGTACTGGTCGACGGCCATCTGAGTGCCCAGGTGGCCAAGAAGGCAAACGGCATCCTGGCTTGTTTGTATTAGAAATAGTGTGGACAGCAGAACTTGGTTAGCAACTATGTCCCTGTACTTGGCACTGGTGAGGCCACACCTCAAATACTGGGTTCAGTTTTGGGCCTCTCACTATAAGAAGGACATTGACGTGCTGGAGCATGTTCAAAAAAGGGTAGTGAAGCTTGGCGAAAGGTCTAGAGAACAAGTCTTGTGAGCAGCAGCTGATGAAACTGGGATTGTTTAGTCTGAAGAAAAGGAGTTTCAGGGGAGACCCTATCCCTCTCTACAACTCCCTGAAAGGAGGTTGTAGCAAGGTGGGAGTTAGTCTATTCTCACAAGAGGAAACAGCCTCAAGTAGCACCAGGGGAGGTTTAGGCTGGTAGCTCCCAGGGAACTACCGACATGTCAGCCTCACCTCTGTGCCTGGGAAGATGATGGAGCAGATTCTCCTAGAAGGTCTGGTAAGGCACATGGAGGACAGGGAGGTGATCAAGGACAGCCAGCATGGCTTCACTAAGGGGAAATCCTGCCTGACAACCCTAGTGGCTTTCTACAACCAAGTGACTGCATCAGTGGACAAGGGATGACCTATGGATATGATGTATCTGGACATCTGCAAGGTCTTTGACACGGTTCCCCACAACATCCTACTCACCAGGTTGGAGAGATACAGATTTATTGGGTGGACTCTTCAGTTTATAAGGTATTGGTGGGATGGCTGCATCCAGAAGGTAGTGGTCAATGGCTCAAAGTCCAGGTGGAGATCAGTGACAAGTGGTGTCCCTCAGGGGTCCATACTGAGGCCTGTGTTGTTTAACATTTTTATCAATGACATAGACAGTTGGATTGAGTGAACCATCAGCAGGTTTGCATATGACACCAAGCTGAGTGGTGCTGTTGATACACCAGAGGGATGGGATGTCATCCAGAGGGACCTGGACAAGCTGGAGAGGTGGGCCCAGGTGAACCTCATGAAGTTCAACAAGAGCAAGTAGAGGATCCTGCACCTGGGCTGGAACAATCCCTACTATCAATACAAGCCTGTGGAAGAGGCAACAGAGAGCAGCCCTGCAGAAAAGGACTTGGGGGTGCTGATAGACAAGAAGCTGGACATGAGCAGCCAGGGTGTGCTTGCAGCTCAGAAGGCCAATCGCATCCTGGGCTGCATGAAAAGAAGTGTGGCCAGCAGATCGAGAGAGGTGATTCTGCCACTGTACTTTGCTCTGGTGAGACCTCACCTGGAATACTGCATCCAGCTCTGGAGCCCTCAGCACAGGAAGGACGTGGACCTGATGGAGAAGGTCCAGAGGAGGGCCACAAGGATGATCAGGGGGCTGGAACACCTCTCCTATGAGGACAGGCTGACAGAGCTGGGATTGTTCAGCCTGGAGAAGAGAAGTCTCTTGGGAGACCTAATAGCCACCTTCCAGTACCTGAAGGGAGCTTATAAAAAGACTGGAGAGGGCCTGTTTACAAAGGCCT
>JANHFX010007156.1:21457-41565 GCA_027560015.1 Chloroceryle amazona | reverse complement strand
GGGAGGTGGTTGAGGCCCCATCCCTGGAGACATTCAAGGTGAGACTTGACGAGGCTCTGAGCACCCTGCTCTAGTTGAAGGTGTCCCAGCTCTCAGCAGGGGGGTTGGACTAGATGGCTTATAGAGGTCCTTTCCAACCCCGATATTTCTATGTTTCTGTGATATTAGGAAGCATTTCTTCACAGAAAGGGTTGTCAAGCTCTGGAACAGGCTGCCCAGGGAAGTGGTGGAGTCACTATCCCTGGAGGTATTTAAAAGACATGTAGATGTGGTCCTGAGGGACATGGTTTAGTGGTGACCTGGCAGTGCTGGGTTAATGGTTGGTCTTGATGATCTTAAAGGTCTCTTTCAACCATAATGATTCTATGATTAGTTATTTTCTTTCAAGGGAATAATGAGGATGTAATTTTGGATGTTTTCCATCAAAAAAAGTAACTTAGAATTCCACAAAACTCTTTCAAAAGATGCCATCAAGATTAAAACTAACAATCTTCAACTGGCAGCTTTTAATTTTACAGGACTGTTCTAGAAAAAAAAGTCTACTAATATTGTTCAACAGAATTGTCTGATGAGGGCTTCATCAATCCTAGACCATGAAAATCCTTACTAATAACAAAATCTTGTTGACATCAACGAGCAGGCCAAATTCATCACTCAGTCAGAATCACACTATTGACTTTTTGTGCCCTGTCACATCATTTCTCTGCTTGGCCTGTTCCTTGAGACAATTTACTCTTACTTGTCCTTTCAAATCAGTATTCCCATTTCACACTGCTGTCAGACAGGTTAACATTGCAAACACATTTCTATTTGGGTGCTATAAGCTTTTCACTCCAAGATTAAAATGTGCTCTAAGAATATTATTTAATTAAATCTGAAAGCACCTAGATGAAGTCAGCGAGTAGCACATAGAGATCATTTCACTCTGGATATCTGTTTAATTGATTATAGCAATACTATGTAATGTTTTAGGATAGACAGTAAAGAAATGTGAGCTCACTTTAAGACCTATGGGAATTGAATTGCATTGCAAACATCACATTTATTAAAGGAACACCGGTTGACAGATTCCATAGCAGACGGTGAGGCTATTTCCCTATCAGGTAATGTGTGCAACAGCAGTGGTAAACACACATTTGTGGTTTGATACCCTCTGGAAGGTTCAGAGGAAGACAAGATATCTGTCTTCCCAATAGACCTGAATAATCCAAGGAAAGCAGCCAATGCAAGCCCCTCTCCAAACTCTCCACAGAGCAGTTGGTACGGATTGCTCTTCTGGTGGCTTCTTATTGCAATATCAGTTATACCTTTTGTGGTTTTGATCTGAAAAACTAGAAGAAAAATAGAAAATTTAGAAGCAATATCTGATTGATGAGCTGGTAGATAGCATGCTTCTAACTATTTTTTGCTTTTAATGAGTATTGTTTTCATTGCAAAACCAGAAGTATGTATTAGGAATTTTAAGGATTGAGACAATGCAGATTAAACCGACACTTTTGTCAGCAGTAAAATGTTCTATAGCTTTTTCTAACTACTAGATTGTTGTACTTTACACAGGAACATCAGAAAGGCCATTCTTGTGTAGAGTAGAGGTCCATCTGGCTCAGCATCCTGTCCCTGGGAAATGGCCAAGAAAGGATGCCTAGGGGTGAGTACAGGAACAAGGAAAATCAATAGTGATTATTCCTCAGAATACATCTCCAGCCTTCAGCTAACAGTGACTCAGGAACTTCCAGTCTTACTGTCTCAATGCATTTTCTAAGACTACCAGAGTTCTATTTTGTATTCAAAGGAAAAATTGGGTATTTTGACATGGGTGGTTTTGTAGATCCTGAGGTCCATCTGTTGTTAGTGACGCCCATGGAGTGATCAAAGGAGAAAAGCTGCTTGGTCCCCTAGCTAGCCTGTGTAACTGGAGGACAGCGGTTGTTCCTGTCCATTCTCCAACTTGTTGCATCCCACAGTTTATGAGTATCTCATCCTGGTCAAATACGAGCTGCCCCTCTGTTCAGATACAGGATACATTGCCAAAGTTCTCGCATTCTTTGCCCCCCACCCCTTAGCTCTCCTCTGTTTCTTATTCTCTCATAACACAAATATGGACCATTTCTCCTTTGCTGCACACACCTTCAGGCCAGCCATAATGTGTGACAAAGGAGCACAAGGCCAGCCTCCTTCCAGTATTTACAGCAAGAACAGGAGCAGATACACACACACCCCCAGGAGCCTCTGCACACAACGACTGCTGATCTCCTCAAGGCTGGAAGACTGAAACTGTAAATCTCAATTGCCTGTGAAAAGGAAAAAAGTATCTGTGTCTTTATGAGTAGACCTCCCAGTACAGAGTTTTCCTGTAAATCTCTTGGGTGTACAAGGTCTATGCAGGAGGCCTGAGCCACCCTGCTCCAGGTCACTACATCCAGCAAGACTAGAGGCAATCAAAATCTTGTAGTGCAGGTGAAAATAGCAAACACCCAATTCAGTTTGAAGTAACTCATCTGGAAGGCGTATCCTGTAGCCTATTTTAAAATGAACAGCTGTTTTTCTGTTTCCACAGAAACACTGAAGTAACTTAACAACAATTTGCTGTTCAGTCAGAAGACTGGTGAAGGTCTGAATGGAGACCCTTAAATGCACTAAGTCCTGCAAGTGCGATGTTGAATTTTAAAGTGAAATTGAAAAACTAGTACAGCTTACAGATTAGAGCAAAGCCACACAGACCTGGAGTGGGAGAATGCATCTAGCAGGAAAAAAAATCTCAGCTATGGTATTAATAAGTCATTAGAAAAGCAATAATTTATTACAGAGCTGTGTTAGTGCTCTGTAACACCTGTTAGTGCTTTGTCACAGGCATAATTAAAGGGGTGTAATACATATCAGTGGGGGCCATAGAACAATCTGTTATGTGGCTCATGTTTGATCCAAATGGCTACAGTGCTCTTCATTGCATCAGCAGGACATGGACATAAAGGCAGTTTGAAAAGGAGGAGGACTTACAGATGTACTCATGCAAAAGCAAGGTGTAGGCAGTACCTGTATTGAATCCTGTCTTCTCCACACAGCGGACTGCACAAGTGAGTACACCCATGATGGATATGGATAGATATCTGCTAAGAACTGGACTGAGATCCTCCAGCCTTTTAATATCAGTTGTGGAACAGATGGTGAGCCATCATCATTGTTATTTCAGATTCCAGATTCATGGAGAAGGGCTGTGATCTGGCAATTTCTTTTTCTCAGCTTGGGACCAACAGATCGTTAAAAGTCACAACATTATGACTCTAATAATCTCTAGGGACCCACTAAGATTTGGGCTTCTTGTCCAAAGTACATACACGGGATAGGAGCTAGTAAAAATTCCATAATTTTAGTATAAACCATAGTATGGTATAAACCATAGTAACTTAGTATTAGCCATAATTTTAGCATAAACCTCTGACCTACACCTAAAAGATCCTGATTTTCTTAGTGCCAGTCCCAATGCCCCACTTTGCTGAAAAGGGCATCATTTGGGTGTGATCAGGTGGATGGAAAGTTACTGTTCTGGCTCCCAGCTTCTTCTAGCAATAACTGCTCATCATACTCTCCTAATTTCTGTAGCAACCTGCTGAAAGTGACTTACCTGGACTCAATTTACCTCATGCTGGAACACAGTATGTGTGTGCATGCAGCTGACTACTGTTTGATGCAGTGCAATGGGGATCTCTGATTCAGTCAAGGTAACATTTTAAGCTGCTTTAGTGTGATACCAAGCATTCATCTGATGATACCATTAATGTCAGACAAGTACAAAAGGCAATAAAAAAAGTCTTGGTGAACAATTTATAGTGCCAAAGCTGAGCTGAGGAGTTAAAACGACAAGCATTGTCTCTGCTAGGCAGCAAGGTAACAGAAGCTGCAACAAACTGTTCTTATATAATGAAGCAATTATGTTTTCTCAGTCTCACAAGTTTTTGAAAACAGCTTTCTCAGGCTTTCCTCTGATAACACTTTGAGGCTCTTCAGGGAAAGTATGATAAATAAGCAGTCACTATTGAAAGCATGTGTTTGATCTCGAATTTTGTCCTGCAGAAATATCTTACACTTTATGTTGCTACACTCTCCCACCTGAAAGAGGTCAGATAGCTGTCACTGAAGAAAGATCCCTCACAGAATTAGAAACAAACAAAAAAAACCTATTGTGTCTATGGAGGAAGCAAGAAGCCTGAGTTGACTTCCATGGTTAGAAACAGAACTAAGTAATGAAGTTGTCATAGAGTTTCTCCAAACCATTTTTTATCCTAATCTTCCTGAAATATTAAATGACAAGACCTGCAGTAGTCAGCTCCCCAGACAAAACTGTGCTATACATACAAATTAAAAATAAATTCTAAATGGTTCTGTACAGGACAAAATAGTTCTTTCTCATCAAAATATTGAATGTGCTGAGGAGGACATGTCTCTAAAGGCTTATAGAGACACTTAAGAAGAGAAGGCTACCATTATGTCTTGCTAAAGCAATAACAAGTAATATTTAGGGCCAAATTATGTGTTACTCTTCACAAAACAAGGCAGGCAACTAGGACTCTTTAAACCTGGAAAAAAGAAAGATCCTTAAATCCAGATTCCAGGTACAAATGGGTGTTGCATGCTGGCACAAAACTGCATATGTTGACATTTTTCAGCTCATGCCCACCTCTGTGTTAATAGCAGGGAGCACAAGTACTCATCCCGTTCTCAGAATGCACCAGTCCTTCAAGTCCAGGAAACACCAGGAGCTTGTGCAGAATGCCCAAGCACTTAATGCATCAGCACCCATTTAGGGATGCAAGTGTGTATTTCTGAGAACGTGTTCTCCTGGTGTTAATGCATTCATGGGGAGGAAAAGGTGCTCAGAGTGTTATAAGAGTAGTGCTCAGCTGTGTCCAAAACTCAAAATCCTGAGGCCAAGTTCAGAAGTATGTCAAGTACCTGCAGCTCCTTTCCATGTTCTCAAGAACCTGCAGGAGTCTGCTGGATGGTCAGCATTTTGTTCTCTCCTAACAGTGATTATTCACAGATGTCTGGCACAAATAAAACCTGTAGCAGTTTCTCATTTTTTTCCAGGCAGACAAAAGGACAAAAATTGAATGCAAATGAAATTGCCATCAGGATTTCCTAAGATAAACCAGAGCCCGCTACCTGTGCACAATACCTATATATATATAAGTTCTGTTCTTGTGGGATAATAATTCTGAACTCCTTGATATCCACAGATGATAAGGACTCCCTCTGAACATATTTTGAATCATAGTAGTTATTATAACTGCCAGCAAAGAACCCCAAACACCTAGCTGAACTCCTGCTATAGAAATGACTCAGGGGTAAGAGGGATGATTCAGAAGGTGAAATATTACTTCACATTGAACGTGGGTGTTCTTCTAAGGTTTCTATCCAAGGATCAACCTTGTTTACTTTATGAGATCTGAGAAGATCACAGCCCTTGCTAGTAGACTGTAATACAAAGCACTGCATTAATTCATGGATGTCAAATCTGCCACCTCGGATAAACTACACCGGTAATACTCAGATTTTTTTATTGAGCCCTCAGCCTTTTCAGTGGGTATAATTTAAATAGGCAAAGGGAGAATAAATCCAACTTCCATATTAGAAATTCTACTGCAAATGGCCTAGAAAAAATGTTAGTAAATAGCAAAGTTGGTACTTTATAAAAGTGTATTAAAATAATCAGACTTACACATACATCACAACTAGTCTCAAAGCACCTCATAAACATTAGTTAACCTTGATAACCAGCACTTCTGTGATAGAGAAGTGTAGCATCTATTTCTCTGTTTTACAGAGCTATGTCAGACTTCCAAGGAAGATATCATACCTTTAGAAAGTAGCAGAGGAGAAGTTGTGACCCTGAAGTCTTGGTGAACTTTGTGCGTCTGGAAAAGGTTAGGATTACTCTGTTCCACATATTCCACAAGTGGGGAAAATAGAGCCCCGAGCAGAGCAGCTCTGCAGCAAGGCTCAGGCTGCACTTGGGCAGTTGAAGTGTGGCTCTTACACAGCCCAGTCACTTCCCGTGACCACTACAGAAAGTGTGTGTGCACAGACATTGCTGGGAAATTCCCCTTCCCCAAGAAGAGGAGCCGGGTAGCTCTGGATCCTGTTTGCACATTGCTGCAGACTCCAACTATGTGTCCATTACAGTGTCACCCTGCATTGTAAACCACCAGTGGGCTATGGTTATTCCCAGCCTGTGAACATGTCCCTGAAATAAGTGACATATTCCTGGTGGCTGGATGATAGTCTGGCAGACAGTTGCCATACATTGGCTGCTCCTGCCAAAAAGCTTGCTATGGACCTGCCACATTATTTCTTTCAGACACTAGACTCTGGCCATCATCGTATTAGGGAATATGCATGCACAAGTAGGCTCTTAATCTTATAAAAGAAAATTTGTCATCGGCTACAAGGGCGTGATAATTTCATAATTAGGGCTGTGCAAATAAGGCACTTAGGAACACAGACTTCAAAGAACATTGTTAAAGACCTGTACAGGCAGCTGTTTTTTTTCAGCTGGGAAGGTGCTTGGGAGTCAGCTGTACCCAATTTCTGGCTAAGGTATTTGAGGAGGGCACTGGGTTAGGAGAAAAGGTAGGAATATGTGAATGGCACTTCAGAGTGTAGTTTCCTCATCAGGTCTTTTTTAACAGCTGCCATCTAGGGAACATCCGCCACTTGCTATGAGATCCTGTGGCGTGCCTTATATCAGCTATCGTATTTGTCTGGCCACAGAGGAATTAAATTTGAGTAGCAAACCTGGCAGATACCCTAGCTCCACAGATGAGGAGGAACAGATTTTTCACTGGCTCCGCTTTGAGATCTGGTTTGCAGTAGCAACAGGTAAGTGGTAGGGAAGAGCTGGGAAGGAATGGGAGCAGGTCCAGCTCTGAGCTGCGGCTAGTTGTGAGATGGGCTGTGATTTCAATTCCTAAATACTTTTGGGACACTATTTATTTATTTTGCATTTTTTTTTATTAATTTCTTTCTCTAATCAAAAGTATTTTATTTGACTCAAATTTACACACATTTTACTGTTACAGAAGTGATTCTCGGGTCCTACGAATAACTACTGCCTTACCTGCAAAGGTCTTTTACTTCCCCTAGCAACTCTTTGGTTAAAGAGAGCTATGTTGGAAATGTGCACTGGAAATCCATTTTCAGGAGATTAAAGTCTTTGATGGAAACATACAGCTCTTAAATGGATGTCCTTTTGTTGCACTGAGATTGCTTATAGAAATGCCAGCAGAAAGTCTTCAACTACCACTGTGTTTGTAGTGTAGGAACAATTTAATTGCAATAATAACAAGGTGATTCTTAAAGAATCAATCATCTCTGCAGCAAGCAATGCCTTAAGTGTAGATCATTGTTACAGTGACATTTGCAAACAGTTGTTTATCGCAGGAGAAGTCACTTAGCATGTTATATTTCCCATCCTGATCTTTTCCTGGGGGTGGATAAGAAATAGTGCTGTGGAGACCGAAATTATTCGTGTGTGGTTACCACAAGAAAAATGGCCTGTTCTGAACGAGCTGGGTAATTCTCAGGGAAAGGGGAGAGCTTAATTAACTATCTTGTGTGACTGGGAATGGGACTTGAGCTATCTTGCTGATAGACCCTAGCTTGAAGCAGCGTTTACTGCAGCTCTTTGTCTTCTGAGACCTAGGGGATGGCTTTGGCAAAGTGAGTCTTTGGCAAAGTGAGTCTGAGTCAGCATAATACAAGCTGGGAAAAGAAAAAGAAGTTCTCAGAGCACATAAGTATGGAAATGTTCACCCACCTCATAAGTGCTCTGTGAGCAAGTGAAATGAGGCATTCATTTACTTTTTAATTGGCTATGTAACTAAAATTAAAAATACAAACTATATTTTAAAGCAATTATAACATTTCCAGAGTTATTAACTTCTGGAAAGTATAAATGAAAGCTGTTCAAATCAGGGAAGATTTCAGTAGTTTGGTGTAGTTAATACAGTTGGTTTCTTATCAAGGCAAATCTTCCTTCCTACATAACCCTACCATTTTCTTCTTTGCTACTGTGAAAAATAGTTCTGATATGAATTATGTAATTAATAACCCGACTGCTCAGTTTAAAATTACTAGTTTAACTGGCAATTCTTTCCTTCTTTCTTTCCATAAATTGAATAAGTAGTCCTCTTGAGGAAAATCACAGAGGGAGTAAAGAATGTTTTTCTTGTGTGTGTGACTGTTCTTCTAGCTTGATTCTTGATCTCCAGGTGGTTTGTCAGCTCTCTGTTTGAATTTTGCCGAGAGCAGAATTAATAGGACATGTTGATCCAAGGATAATTCTGTTCCATTTTGGTTGATAGTGGAATTTAGTTTTTGGTTTTGGTTTTTTTTTTTTCCTGGGTCTGAATTCACGTAGATGAGTTAGTGTTTTGTGACGGTGCAACTATATATCAAGAACTTCATTTTCTACAATGTTAATAAATGAATGGAGGATGAATGAAGCCAAACTAATTCACATCTTCATTCAACCAAATACCTAGGTAATATATTTGAATAAATTACTTAACACTAAACTTATGCATATATCTAGGGAAAAATAATCATAAATTCTCCTCTTAGTCTAAGTGCATATAGCACTATATATACTCTGTCCCCCTCTGAGGGATATGTATTACACATACTAAAATAAAACAGACTTGCAATCATGCTGCTTCCATCAGCTGCTGCAGCTGCAGCTTATTTACATAAAGGAAGGAAATGTTTTGAAGCTGTTTCCTTTCCTGCTGGCACCAAGAGGACCATCTCTTTCCGAAACACTGAAATAGCTTAGCCAGCTCAAATGAAGGAGGCCTGAAATTCTGTATTTGGATTAACATCTGACCCTCACCTTGGGCCTGCCTTAAGCAAACCAATGGAAAGTCACTAACACTGACTGGAAGAGGAGAGTTGAATGCTGAGCTATCATAGAATGCAGAATGGGTCTTGGTGTTTTCTTTCTTTACAGGGATGAGCAGATATCTTGTAGTTCTGAATACCACTTTGCCATGACTTTAACCTCTTGGGGATCAGGTAGCAAAATGAAGAGAGGGCTGACCAGACATTCACAGGCACACTTGCATCGCCTGTGGGAGACCAGCTCTGCTGCTGATGCCCTGTGTCACCATGAGCCAGGCCACTTAGGCCCACAGCCACAGATATACTTAGGCTGTTGTCTGCTGCTGAGACTCCTCAAGAGTGATGGGCAGAGCTTGCTAGGATCAATGAGATGCTGATGGGGCATGAAAGACCATCTCTGGTCATGGAAACTGGAGCTTCTGAAGGCAACATGTTGCAAGCCTGCCCTTATAGCCCCACTTCTGCAAAAGCCACCCTCGGTGGTAGCAGGGTTGGCAGTAGGGACCACAGGCACCTCCCTCACCTGCTTTTGACCCCATGCCATAGGGCACCAGTGCTGTGGGAGTTGTAGTGGGGCTGCCAGGCCAAACTCAGTCAATCGCACTGACCCCATCAGAGGGGCAGGACCTCCTTGCAGAGGGACAGGGCACACATCTCAGCTGCTGTGGTGCAGACCCCCTTGATTCCTTGCACCATGGGAGAGCCCTTGGAATGGGAATAGCAACAGTGTCTGCCCTCACAGAGAAGTTGTGAGGATAAGGGAGTTGAAAGCCACAAGAGTACAGAGACTAAATTAATCTGTGACAGACAACTGCATGAGACAGATATCAAAATATAACATCCCTTTCTTTCATCTCTCTTAATTACATGGTGTTTGAAAGACCTTTATTATTCTCTCTATTTCACTGGAACATAATCTATGATGTTTGTCAGTAGAAAGTGACTTAAAAGCCACCACAGCAACAATCTGTTGAAGGAAAGATTGATTCTTTTCTTTTCTAATTTTTTATAGTATTACAGTTTCCATTATTTTGCAAGAAATACAAAGGTTTTTCCTACATTTATTCCTGCTGATTTCCTCCTTTGTTGAATTCAGTGCTTCTCTATTCAGTTATTAGTTTGTTAGGTATACTTCAGCTAAACAGAAGGCCAGAAATGTTTCAACTTACTGTCCTAAAGATATTAATCCTAATGATGCTGACACACATGCTAAGGCAAAGGCAGAGTCTGCAGGGACTTCTGCCTCCCCAGGGGAGGATGAGACATCTAAAACACCAGATCAAATGTTAAGAAAATCAGGAAGTGAATGATTACCCCCTAACAAAAATATGAAGCACAGCCCTTGTAAATAAAGATGTGCAGTCAAGCAGCTGTTTCACAGATGCACGGTACAACCATAGTACCATAACTAAGTATCTCTTTGCTTGGGGGTTAGCTAAAAAAAGCTTTCAGAACAATGGCCTCTCATTATTTTTAAACATTTCTTTTGTGATCGCTCTCCGAAGTCAAGCAGGTCAAGCCCCATTGTCTGAGGCACTGCACAATCATGCTGCAGAAAGCTATTAGTCTGAAAGGTGTGACTTTTAAAGTAGCTAAGGCAGGGAGGTAGTTCAGAGAGATACAGCAATATAAGTGCAGCAGTGATGAATGTTGTGGTTGTATTCAAAGTGATGGTCTCTACTCTTTCACCCTATTAGAAATGCTGGAACTGGGTGAAGTCTCATACGGCTGGCATCTTCTTCCTCAGGCTCATCTTTGTATGGTCAGTTATTTTCTAAGCATCTATTGTAGAGGAGTTTATGTTCACAGCATAATCCACCCCATGTATTCATTGTCTGAACCATATATTGGCCCAGAATTAGGTAGGCATCCGATGTAGACATCTTAAATCTGCTCCATGGAATTTTTTCCAAGTTGGAGACCAATGAACATATGGCCTTGCAAAGGGGAAACAGTCAGGACACATCATTATAAGCAGTGCTTATTTCCTCAGCAATAAGATGCTGTGTTCACAGTGCCTTCAAGTCTTTTTTTCATGATTCTTCTCCTGCATGTGTTATTGATCATCTCTGGCAATGCATGCAGAAACGAAACAATTTTTCTGTTACACTTAAAAAAGGGGGGAAAAAACTTTTAGAAGCAAAGGTTGTGCTTTCTTTTTCTCATGCCTTGTATAGACCCTGTTTCTAATAAAACAAGATGTCCTACACTGATGAGTCTTCCACTTGCAGCATTTGGCTAAGCTTTGTTACTGTTATCTGTGGTACTTGTCCTATCACCATTTTACTTGGCCAGCTGTTAGTACGGCCTCTCAATCACACTGGCTTAATATTCAGTCTCATTTAATTTTGTGATTATTTCTTGTTGCTCTGTGCTCTTGTTATATAATTCAAAAGGAAGTATTTCCATCAAGTGTCGAAGTGTGACCAAATTCTGTTTTAGTGAGGTTTTTTTATTGTTTGTTTTTTTTCTGCAATTCAAACTTCTCCTCCTCTTTTGTAAGATCATAGGTCACGATATACAGTGGCTCAGATCTCATATTCATTCCCATTTGCTTTACTAGGACTGTGCCTGATAACTGAACATGGGTGTTTCTTAACCGATGACATTTCTTCCTGTGTTGTTTTGGTTTGTTTGGTTGTTTTTTTTCCCCTCATCTACACCCTTTCATCCTCTCAATTTGTCTGCCTCTCTATTCACTTCTGAATGATTTCTCTGTTTTATGGGGACTCATGATATTGTCCCTGTGACCCAAGAGCAGTTACAGGATTTGGAACCAAAGAAACCCAGATGAAAGCACTTCATCCAATGCAGCTGCACCTGCATCAGTGGCATGAGAGCACTATAAAAACACTAAACTGGATCCAGACTGAAAGACCTGGCAGTTTTGTGATTTTCAGAGCTTAGTTGGAAGCTTTTATTATTTACTGTCAAGTTCTCAGAAAAAGTCAGGTCAGCTGAGCACCTAAAATTCATTGCAGAAACTATTTGTGCAGCCCTTAGTCCATGTGCCAGCCTCCTCAAGGAGGATGTGTCAACCCGTTGCAGAGCATGAGACCTCTTCAGTCCTTCAGAATGACATGAAAGTGGCACCTGATCCCTTCCATAGAGACAAGAGAGTTGGAGAAGGAGCTCTTGGATTTAACCTGGGCCAGCAGCTTTAATGGAAATCAATGTTAATTAAAGAAAACTCATTCCTGTTTTGGATGAAGCAAATGCTGGTTAAGTTGCAGGATTAATCACTCCAAGGGCAGACTGGCATTTCCCATTCTCTCTTGCTCATGGGTAGAAACCACCTACATGTTTATAACTTCCAGCTCCTTCCTGCTGTGTGATGGCACGATGGTGCAGATTTGTCGGTCTCTGGGGACCAACCATCTGAAACTGTTTTCTTTGCTCATTCATTTGCAGCGGGTGTCGGGAGCAGGGCTGTGTGTCCCAGGCCTTGTGCCCTGGGAAAGCCAGCTGGTATGGCAATGGCTGCTTTGACAATTGGGAAAGGCTGCTATTACTGCTGTTTCTAGGGAGTAATCCATCAGAGACAGCAAATATCTTTGCACTCAGCACAAATGACCTTCTCCACATGCACAGAGCCAAGAATACCTTCCTAGCTCACTGCAAAGGAACTCGGGGGACTTCTGTGGGAAAAGCTACAACAAACCATAAATGCTGATTCTCCTGGGGGATGCAAGGGTGGAGGGGAGAGAAAGCAAAGCCTTGGAAAGGGCTGTTCCTTTCCTCCCAATAGATAAGGGTAAGCTAACCTTGATTACAGAATTTATGTAAAATCCCTGTGTCCAGAAACACTTCAAGTAGCAGTTCTTCAGCTTTTCCAGCGATGCCACCTTTGAGCCCTAGCAAAGGCAGTTGTGGTTCTGTTTTCCTCTTGTTCATCTCATTCCCTCAGGCTCAGGTTGAATGTCATGTTCTTCGTGCCACTGCCAAAGAGAGCAGGTCTCCATGAGGGTGAGAGGAAGGGAAGAGGTGAGAACATGAGATGACTTTCCTGAGGCTGCTGATGGGAATCCATCTTCTCTCTCCCACCTGTGAGAAGCCAGTGCCTGAGTGGGAAGGTTTGGTGTCCACCCAAGGGAAAAGACCAGCTGGCAGCCATAGGGGATAGAAGGGAACACTGTTGGGAAGGAAGATTTGTCTGTATCTGCTGACAAGTGGTGGAAAATAACTTACTAGGGTGGGCCTTTTCAGGTGCAATGATGTTTGAGGTGTTTTATTAGCTAGTGAAGGAAAATAGCCACATTGACAAAACTTCAGCCTAAGGCAGCCCTAAAGAAAAAACACACACCCCCCGCAAAAAAAAAAAGGGGGGGGGGGAGACTGAGTGTTTTGATTGTTGATTTGAGGGTTGGTTTTTTTTACTGTTTTTTTTTGTAATGGCCTTTTTTAATTACAAAATCTCATGTGGACTCTTCCTTCAGAGGTTCAGGTGGATACCCGAGTGGATCTGAGACAGTGGACGGGCACTTGAACCAGAACAAGTGGCTGTGATGGCTTTGAGGAGGTAGACACAGCTGCTTCTGTAGCAAGCACTGGAGGAGCTGCTAGGCCTGAGGAATGGGACTGGGGCTAGGATGGCTGGGGCTGAGCAGACAGCCCTAGACAGGTGTCCCATTTTAAGAAATATCTGCTAAATTACGTCTCTGGTGGTAAAGGAAGGCATCCCTTAGACAGAATAACAGTCAGGACTGATGGAAACTGGAGGAAAATGTGAGTAAGGCCTAGATAGGCAGTTAATGCAAAAATGTGTCTAATAAAAGCACCTTCACTGGAGGAGAACTAGGATTAAGAGGGTTGTCTTCTGTCTTGTGTCCTTCTTTCCCACTGTCTCCCCCAGTACAGCTGCCTCTTCTAGACCCTCTGGGGTCTAAATAATGGGTCCCAATCTGGAAGGACTCATCTGAGCAGCAAGCTGAAATGATGCTGTGGTCCTGTAGAGTGCCAAGGATGCTACAGGACAACTGAACACTGTTCACATTTTCTCCTGAAGTGCCCACAGGACAGCCTGCCAGGAGAGCTTCAGATGCAAATTCAGGTGTATTCACTGAAAAAAACTTTTTCCTGTCCTGCAGAGATTGTAGCTTAATCAATACAGCCTAAAATCAGATTATCCTCCAGTTGCTTCCCATGTTGCTGGTTTTCCCAGGAGCAGAACACCTCTGTATTATGAGCTCTGTGACCCCAAAGGCTTTTTTGTGCCTAGACTCCGCCAGCTTGGGAGGGGAAAGAAATTAAAAGTCAAGTGATGGCAAGGCACGGAAGCAAAGCCTGTTGATAGAACTGAGCACAGATGGCAAGCAATGCAATTGAAAGTACTCCAGGGCTTCTCATCCAGTGGGTAGTTTGGAACAGAAGAGGTAACACCCTATGGCCTGTCCTTGGCCTCTTATCAAGAAAAGGTTGATTGCTGTAGGAGTGGTGGTGAGCCATTAGCATCTGAGAGACTCTATCGCATTAGGCTTCATGTCAACCATCAGCCAGTTGTCCTCAGAATCTGATTTAAGGTTCAAGATTTTCTTTTTTTACATTATTCCTGATATCTCTCAAGTTGTGTTCAACCTTTAAGTGTCCTTTTTGAAATTACATATTTCTTTTACTACCAACCTAAATACAAAGGGTCTTACTTCACACTTCTGCCTAGGTTGTATTTTCTACACTTCTCACTTGCAGCTTCCTCTGTCTTATAGTGAAGGCAACTTTTCCCTTCCTGCTGCCTACAGCAGACAGATTAATTAGACTTTTCCTTTGCCCATTTGCTGGCAGCTGCAGAGGCTGTAAGATCTCATGCACTTGATATTAACTGAATTATCAAACCAGCTTTCTGCTCAGTGTAAACCACTGTGTTAAGGAAGGGTGTGTCTAGTAGTGAAGCATCTTCTAGATTACTCTTCCATTTACTAAAAGTATGCAATTGCCAAGGATGAAAAAAAAAAGGCAGTTTTTGTCTTGCTGTGCAAGATGTCCATTCCAACAGCTGCAGGTTTCTCGGAAGGCTTTTCAGAGTTATTCAGCAAAAGGGCAGGCAAAATCTGGGCCAGGGGATTTTCTTGGTGGATTTTCAATGTCTATTAATAACAGCTCAGTCACTTGCAGGGTGGGGGAGCAGATGAGACCAGGGGTGGTGGGGAGGTGTAAAGACAGAAGTGCTGAGCTGCTGGAAGGAGTCCTGAGCTTTGCTGCAGTGGGATGGCTGAGACAGGGGAGAGGAGCTGAGCTTCCAGACTGGCAAGACCACAGCACAAATATGTGACACAAAACACTGATAAACTGCTGGAGAGGGACAGTGTTTTGTATGTATTTCTGTGCCAGTGGCAACCCATGGGTACTTTGACCTTGGGTCAGGGTCTGTGATCAGTGGCCAACCTCAGAGATGACAGCAAGGAGTTGCCCCAGAGGCCACTCTCTTGCCCGGGATTGCTGCCTCCTCCCTGCCCTGCTTTCTTGCTTCAGCTTAGCATGGCCAAGAGGCTTGTCTGCATAGGTTCTGTTTACTTTTCTGCTTCTTGAGAGAAACAGGGCACTTGGATCTTTGCTTCTCTCATTATCTCCAGCATGTGTCCATCTGGGAGGTCACTGGTTTACCTGTGTCAGGAGCCAGCAGTGTGTTGCTTCTCAGGAGAGCTGCTGAGTGGTGTTTGGGAGAGGTTTCCTTGCCCACCTGTTAACGACACAGAGGTATGTCTGGGAGCAGCATGGAGAGATGCTCCCTCGCACAGCAAGTGTGTGCTGGGTATGCATCACACATTGTCTTCAGCCATCTGCTGCCCAGTGCTTGCCGGCTGCTCTTATGCCAAGACCCCTGCCACACAGAGTCCTAAGTCTGTGCTTGTTCTTGCACTGGTGTTTGTGTTGGCAGAGGAACTTGGGAAGACTTTGATGTGATCAGAGTGCACATGTGCAGTGTGGATGCCACTCCAGACCCTGCTAGACCGACTCCTTTTCTCTCCCAGTGGGTCAGGAAGCCTTCCCTCTGAAGTTGGAGTCTATGTGGCTGCATTCAATCTGTTGCTATTCCCCCTGTGCTATGTGCTGTTGGCAGGGGCTGGGAGGATGTTTCCCTAATTTTGTGGCACTGAAGTGCTGGGAGCAGATGGGCTAAGCCTGTCACCAAGTCTGCTTCTTCTCCTTACCATGTATTTGGGGCAGGGGATGGGATGCTAGCAGCTTGGTCTCTTGCTGGGCTTCTGTTGGGGTCAGCCCCTGGCAAAGGGTTGGTGCTTACTGCAGATCCACAGCCAAATTTGCAGTGTGGGCTCAGCCCCATGACTGGCACTCAGCTGTAGCATGGGAGCAGGCAGCTGACCAAATCTGGCTCTGGCTCCTGGGGACATGGGCAGCACCTGGAGTACACTGTGTGCTGTTCTTGTGCTTGGCTTGGTGGTCAGCAGTAGTGAAGAGTTTGCATGTGCCTCAAGAGCTGAGACTGCTGAGACTGAATGGAGGGAGAGGGGTGAGAAGTTGTGCAGCCAATCAGCTATATCACAATAAGCCAGGGTGTCCCAGTCAGTGTCACTGAAGGAATGGCACTAAATCTACATTCATCACATACTTTTCTCTTTCATGTGCAGCCTGTGCAAGGGCTTCCATTGCTATTGTGCTTGCTTCCTGACAGCTGCACCGTGCTATCACAGTGCAGAACATGTATGGCAGATAATTTTTCACTAGAAAAATGATTTTTTTCACTCCTGGAAAAAAAAAAAAAAGACAAACCTTTACAATTTATAAGGTAACAGAAATAAGTACTCTAGATAAGCTTCCATGAGACAAACTTTCTGCCTTGCTTGACTCACACCAGCATAAAGAAGGAGTAAATCAATAGGATTTAAGAATGTAGCCTATCTAAGCCCTCTCTGGCTGCTTCTGAACTGGGGAAGGCTGGAGGGAAAAATAACAGAAAAATCAATTTGTTAGGGTGAGATCCCTCCTTTCTCACCCACACCACCACCCACAGAGGATATAGGCATAGACCAGCCATGCTACAGCAGCTCGGGTGAGCAAACAGAATTGCGAGGCTCCTTGATGTGATCTAATGTGGACAAAATTGCTTGCAAGAGTAGGCTGAGCCTTTCTACTGACAAGATGAGGACTTAATGATATTTGTCTTCACCATAAATGCCTCAGTTGAATGTCTTAGGACAAGTGCACAGGGAGGACCTTACACCAAGCATGTTTCCTCCAAAGCAGCTTTCCCCAACAGTCTTTTCCATGGTGGGTCCTGGACCATTCTGCCATTCTGCACACACTTGGCTTGCCCTGCCCACAGCCATCCCTGTTCACAATACTTACTTGGCCCTGCAGCATTGGCTCTGGCTGTTTAAAGACCATGTCTTCCAGCTTGTACAAAGCCTCCCTGGGCCCCATACCAACAGACCAGCATGGGGGCAGGGGGTAAAATGAACACAGAGCTGTTATTCACCAAATCACACAGTACTAGAGCTAAGGTGCACCTTGTAGGAGATGAACCTTGTAGGAGATGAGTTTCATAGAGAAATAATGTGTGCCTCTCTAGATAGTGGGGAGTGAGCTTCTGCAGATTTATAACCTGTAGCATCCATAAGCAACATCTGTGCATCCTGATGGACTAAGCAGAGTGTAGGCTTCAGAAAGTGGCCAGGCTTGGGTGATCTGAGAGGATGGAGAGTCTGGATGTCCATTAGGGTATTTATTTTATTTTATTCTTGTGGTTGCTCAATGAACAAGAGAAATAAACCATGTTTTTGTGGTTCAACAGCTAGTCTCAATGATATTATATTTCATGACTGTCAGATACAAGCAGTTTGTTAAAATTAGAGATGATAGATTTATGGCCCAGAAGGGATTACTATACCATGTAGCAGACAAGACTTCCTTCCCTCATTTCAGCATTATTATCTTCTACACTATTGGTGTTTTTCCCTCTAGGGATGAGGCCTTCGGGCACAACCGTAACATAAACTAAGCGGTAGTCCAAAGGCTACCTACCACTTTGTGCCAGACTTGGCTGTAGCCACCTTGATGATAGACAGTAGCCCCAGGGTGCTGTCCCCTTCCTTCTCTGAGTCTTCTGGCCCAGAAAGCTGCCTCAGCACCTTCCCTTCTCTCCATGTCTGTGGGTCAGGACAGGAAAATAAATATTTGAAGGTTTGAGAGGGAAATGAGGATAGGGACAGAGTTCTTCATTGTAAGATCTGGCTCATAACTTTGGCTTCTAGCACCAAAGATTCTTCTAGAGTGCCAAACTAGGATCAGAGCATCATTCATCTAGCCCACTTCTAATACACTTTCTTCCTTCTTAAACAGAATTTAGTTTTCCTCACTTTCCCTGGCAAAATACATATCTCCCATTGCCACAGCCCTTTCCCAGGACTGCTCTACTTTGCACTCAAAATGCTGTCACTTTTTAATTGCAGTCCTAGTACTTGACAGTTATTGTCTAGTGGGCTGAAACGAGGCATCAGGTAGTATCTATGGTCTCTTCCATGGTGTCTGCAGTGCACATACTGTCCCATCACTGTAGCTTCTTTGCAGGTTGCACAGCCCATAATTGCTGTTTGTCTACTTTTTTTTTTTACTTTTTTTTTTTCTTTTTTAAAACAATATTTCTACCATAATTCTATGGGGTAAGAAACAGATTAAAATATACCAAACTATATCTTCAGTGCTTTGAAAAATCCCTGCAGTCAGTGGGTGGCTGTGGAGGAGGGAGTGATTGATGCAAAATGTCCCCTCTCCCCAGGAGATCTTTCTCCCCCACACCCATAATCCTACTACTTCGTACTTATGTAACATTGTCATCTCATATTGTGCATATGCAATTGATTTGTCACCAGAATGAAGCTCAGCCAGAAGCTGGAGCAAGGTACAGAGAGCTGGGGGGTCCTGACCTCTGCCACTGGCACACAGTGAGATCCAGATTTTGTTTTTCCTCTCTCTGTAAAAGATTTTTGCCTGGCCCACTCAGCTGATGTGAAATTAAGTCTTTGTTGATAGAAATGTTTTGAGATCCCTTGATGGATCTTATTAATTCCTTTATGGAACCTTCTCTAATATTTTTTTTCTTTTTTCAAATAACTAATGAAACTCCCTTGCAGGAGAGCAGTATGCAGTTCAGCAGGCAAAATAAAACCCCTGACCCTCACTGAGGTGTGCAGAGAGGTGGTGCCGGAGTCTTAAAGGGTGGCAGGACCAGAACTCTGCTGGTGCTGCATATTGCCAGAACTGCCCTGGGGCCAGGTAGGCTGCAGCAGGTGAGGTGGGCTTGTAAAGGGTGGCTAATTTTAGGGAGAATGAATTAGGCAATATGGACAAAACAGGTCCCAGCTGCAGGGAAACTGAGCAATGCTCATACACATGCTTAACATGTGTATGTGCATGATGCATGTCTTATTTTAGGTGGTCAAGAAAGCTTATCTGTCTGCCCCTTAAGACACATGACAATGCAGGGATACTGCTCTTGGTCTCTGTCAGCAGCTTTGTGAAGCCCAGAGGACCACAGCCCCAAAACGCCATAGCTGTTCCTGTAATCTTGGCTCAATGGAGCTAAGGGATCTGGTCAGCCCAGACTTGTTTCTAGAAAGTGTTGCATCTGTGTAGCAGCAATGGAAGTGTTAAATTACTGGCACCAGTACTACATGGCTGGGATATGACCAGATAAGGAGAGGCTGTTATCCTGCCAGAGCATGCAAGGGAGAGAGCGTATGCAGTCACTGTGCAACAAGTCAGGACTGGGAAGGCAGAATTAATCTTTGCTTGCTGTACAGTTTCAGTGTAACAGCACGGCATTGATCTCTTGAGCTTTAATATTTAACTCTTTGCATTTCTGTTTATTAAATCTGGAGAATCCATTCTTGAAGTAGGAGCAGGGGTTGTTTGTGTTCCTGCAGCACCCAGGTTGGGCAGTGTTTATATTCAGCTAGCAGCAACAAGTCTCATTAGGTTTAAGTGGTGATCAATATGTCATTTTAACTATTGTAAGAAAGTTTACCAGATAAGAGTGTATTGGATTTGCTGTGAGCAACAGGAAGAATGGAAGTATTTCTAAACCCCTTAAAATGAGCAGATGCTGGTGCTAGGCCAGGCGTGGAGGAGGGATGTGCCTGGTACACCTGAGCTCAGCCTTAGCACAGGGGCAAATCGGAGTCATAGAATCATAGAATGTTTTAGGCTGGAAGGGACCTCTAGAGGTCATCTGGTTCAACCTCCCTACACAAGTAGGGACA
>JANHFX010007156.1:0-21357 GCA_027560015.1 Chloroceryle amazona | reverse complement strand
AAATATATGTATATAAATATATATATCTACATATAAATTTATGTTTAACATCTGAATATTTAATTCAAGCTACAATTATTGATTTCTAATTTATATTTTTTTACTTGACCTATCAATATGAAAGCACACAGAAAAAGTAGGCAGAGGTACATGCTAGTTTGATCACAAGCAGACCTTCTGAAGTTCTGGTCCTAGTCCCAGAATTCTACAAGGGAGATACAGAAGTGAAACATTTTAAAAGATTATTTACTTGCTAAATCAGAACTTCCCCCAGTATCACAGAAATTAAATTAAAATTTTAGCTAATTAAATTCAATTTTAGTTGCCATCATGGAAATGTGACAGGGTAACCTATGCAACTGGAATGTTGCAATGGTTGACTATAAACTTTACAGAAGGGATAGGCCAGGAAGAAGAGGTGGTAGGGTACCCCTGTATGTTAGGGTGTGCTTTGATTGTCTAGAGCTTAATGATAGCATCAAGTGTTAGTAAGAATAGGGAGAAGGCAAACAAGGCAGGTATCATGGAGTCCACAGACTTGTAAAAAATAGGAAGCTTTCCTGTTTTTTTTACAGATATACCAATTTACAACCATACATATGCTGCCTGTACTAATGAAATTAATATATTTATCAATGAACTGGACAAGGTGTTTGACTGCACCCTCAGAAAGTCTGCGGATAACACCAAGTGGGGCTGTGTGTCAATCTGCTTGAGGATAGGAACAATCTACATGAAGATCTGGAAAGACTGGATCAATAAGGTTTTCTTTAGCACCAGATCCTGAATACTACTCACCAGAAATAAACATTTAATTTCTGAGGCAAATTTTAAACTCATATGTTACTTTACTAATACAATGCTATTGGACTTACAACCACACTGTGGTTGAAATGGATGTACATGAGAAACAAATAGGTAGACCAAGGTTGAATTGTCAGAGAATGACAGGATCTTCCATATGTTTCCACATTCTCTCTCTATGGGAATTTTTCTTTCCTATCTAAATTTTAAAATCCAGCCAATGAAGCTTTACACCAATAGTGTTCCACACTGTTCCACAGGTCATTTTTCTCACTGCCACTGGAAAGATGCCAAAAGTTGGGACTCTATTTGTTCATCCAAGAAGCAGCAGGAGTAGATCCATAAGGATCAGGCCATAGGGAAGAGATGGAAATTTAAATTTTATTTATTCTGGTGAACGTGAGGTACTCTTTCTTGACCATGTGTATTACCATGGTGACTGCCCATTGGGTATGAAAGCTTCTTTCAACAATTCTGATGTTGCAGAGCTGGCTATAATTTAGTCTTTAATTTACATTATTATACGTGAATATTATCTGCTGTTTCAAAGCAAAAATAGCTATTAAACTATATTATGAATTGCATGCTTGCCAATTTCATTTTTACATCAGTGCTCATTTTTGATTAGACAAGCAAGACAAAACATTTTAAACTAATATGATGCTATTACTTATAGCTTCTCTAAGCATATGCTCTCGTTTAATGCAGTAAAGTTTTTGGAAATTGAATTAAGAACTGTATTACTCTCCAGTTAAGGTTATTGGGCTACACTTGAGGAGCTCTGTGACAGTGATATATGGGGAAATACCTAACTCAGTTGTACTCACAAAACCTCCAGTATTTCTTATCTGTCATGTACTGTACAAAGAAGGATATTCTTATTTTGACAGTGAAAAAGCTACAAACAAAATTTGGGCAAAGGAATAAAAATCTGTATCTGGAGCTCAAACCTGTAGAGGATGATTTATTTATTGTGTCCAGAGAGATTGGCTATGAATTTCAGATTCAGAAGCAAATTAATTCTTGGAGGGAAAAATTAAATACTGGTTTCAGAGTTTAAGCTGTGGTCTTGAAAACAGTTACCCATATGCTTAGAAAGAAAAATATAATCCATTAACATCTCGCAGTCTAACTATATGAATTAATTAGGCACCTGCACAAATGATGACAGAGTCAGGTCCCAAGTTAATAGCAACATTTCTAATTTACTTTGTCTTTCTAACTAATAAAGATTTTAAAGCCTTTCTGTAGATGAGTTTTCAATGGCACTGAAAGTAAGATCACTGCCAACAAAATCTAGGTTGAATGGCTGCTGGAGATAAAAATGGGAAACAAAATAAAATTACTTTCATTTCTTCCACTGATTTTTTTTAATTTTTTTTTTCCCTACCCTCAGCATAACAGAAAAGTAGCACATCACCATAGATGAATGAATTCATGCCTTGATAGAACTTGGATTTTCTTGTGAACTACTGTGCTCCACACAGACAATACTGTCTCTAAAGCTTTTCTTGGTTTTCTCCCACCCTACACATATCTCCTACATTTTACAACTACCAAGTAATTTTCTATTTTCTATAAATAAATTATCTATTGACTTTTTCTCCAATGGCAGTTTGTATTGTACAAACATACTAAAAAACATAGCTGCACATTTTGTTCAGTAATATGGAAACAATAAGATCACCAATAGACAAGGAAAAAGTGAAGATACATAATAAAATTATTGAGATAAAAAGCTAAACATGTTTGGGTGTCATTGTTCATAGCATTAGAATATTAAGTTTCATTAATATGAAAGACTGAATATACACCTAATTTACTGCACTTTTATGGCCTTTATATTTAGGAACTTTAATTCCTTACAATCTTAAGTAGATGTGAATGCTCAAAAATCTAGAAAGGGATAATTAAAACATGAACAAGCAATAAAGGTCAAGATCCTGCTCTGGGAGGGGGATTCGACTAGATGATCTTTCAAGGTCTCTTCCAATCCCTAACATTCTCTCTTCATCCTGTGATCCCTCCCAGTGCAAAGGTTTATGATTCTTAGTGGTATCAGTGGGAGTTAGGCAACTTGGCTATGCTTCATCATACTTCATACATCTTCATACATGAAAGTTAGAAATCTAAGTTTCCCTATACAAAATGGAGTGCAATAGACATTTCCATTAGACAATTAATCAGACCTACTTTAAGCAGTTCAAGTTCAGTTGAATCAAGTTATGATATTCCTCTGCCCATTGAACAGAAAGGGAGGACAGATGACTGGCTTAGGCCAGATGTCTGCTTTGGACAACCAAGTTTAGGCATGAATCAGTTCCATTCTTGTGCTACATCCTAGACACTTTTGGCCCTAAATCAGGAGGGTGCCCAGGAGGGTACTGGCTGAGCAAGAAGCGGCAACTTTCCATCCAAATCTCACCAGAATTGAAGAGTTCCCAAAGGTCTCATCTCTGGGACTTTTTTCTAGCTAGAAGACTATTTTGAATGGCATCAGCAGAGCTACTTCTTAGATCTTCATTTTAAAGAGACAAGCACCTACTTGACTCTATCTAGTATCCAGGGGTTTGAATCCAAGGCAATCAGTGTTCTCAAAGACCAGAGATTGTTCTCTGGAGCCAGACTGAATTGAGACAAATCTGATACTTCAGCTCCAGATAAGTGGCTGATCTCATACACCCCAGTGTATTCAGCTTTGCCCTCCGTATAGCTCTTCATAGCTCTGCATTCATCTAAATGTCCCTAGTTATCCTTTGGAAATTTGATTTTCCTTATGTCATGTTCACGGAGACTGGGCATGTAATTTTAGGTGCCAGTATCCTAGTGGCTGCATAAATCTGGTCTGATTTGATTGAAATTATTCAAGAATGACAAGGTAGTCAAGAGGTTTCTACTAAAATTTAAGGGAAGGAATTCCCTCAATGAAGTGGCTAAAGTACAGGTGTAACAACACTTTTGGGAAACGCTGGATTTGCTCTTGCACAGTAGAGATGAGTTGTTTGTTATAGAAATTAATGGAATTACATTACCAAGTGTTGTGAGATATGGAAACACATCAAAGGAAAAAAAAATCAAATCTTTAAACTTTTTTTTTTTTTTTTTTGATTGAATTGTCTTTTGCAGAAAGGCAAAATGTCAGGGTAGAACTAAAGTTAGTGGTGTCTGCAGGGAGATGCCTTGTGGCCAGTGTAATAGGCAATCAGGTAATGAAAGGGTACACTACAAAGAGTAAAAAGGATAAAAAGTGATGGCTTCAGAGACATACATGTCTCACCAATTTCAGTAATCTCACTCATTCTTCTGCGTACTTGTGCAAATAAAAACTACATACAGTGAGTAGCCCCCAGATATTATTATTATTATTAAACAGAACTCCCTTCAGGTTAATATTTCAAACAAAAGCTATCTGCAGCTCTTCAAAGAATACCCTCAAGAAAACAGTTGCATGCTACTGAACACAAAATGGCTTACATAACATAAACAAAACACCCTTTCTGGCTTTACTTATAAGTTTGTGTATATCTGTCTGTATGTAGGTGTGTGTAGGCAAAGGGATGCAAGGAATGCCAGGGTTTTTTTATTTTAAAATATTATTGTACAATTCACACTTATATTCACACAATATTCTGTTAGAGCTAGTCAATATGCACTGCATTTTTCTGTCTATATTTTCTAGACTTGGTATAATTTTTTTTTCTATCTCCACAACTACCCTCCTTTCTCTAAAAAAGGGCTCTCAAGAACACAAGATGTTTCTAAGAAAAAATTTCAGCAGTGATTAGAGTCATAATGTTATATGAAATTGGGCACTTAGAATCATAGAATGTTTTAGGCTGGAAGGGACCTCTAGAGGTCATCTGGTTCAACCTCCCTACACAAGTAGGGACATCTCTACCTAGGGCAGGTTGCTCAGAGCCCCTCAGAGTCGTTGGTCACTGGCTCCCAAACCTCTTCTGGCACTGCTCAGCAAACTTGTTAACTTTCTAACTTCCTTCTTGAATTGTTAGGGTTTCTTTGAAATACATGCTATTCACCTGCCTTATTAAGGTTAGCCCATCACTGTTAGAAGCATGATGCCTCTACAGATTTAACCTGCTTTTTAGTAGAAATTCCTCTCCAACAGGGCTTCCTGCTTCATCAGAGCCATTCCTCCTCCCAGTCCTGCTATGCAAGGCATGCCCTGCCTGTGGTCCTTTTAGTAGGACCTCTGGGAGGGCAGCAGGTGCAGCCATGTGCTGGCTGGCCACAGTCACAACACTGTCAGTGCCTCCTTTTCTCCAGAAGCTCTAGAGCACAATTTTAGTGTATGACTATGTAGCAAGCATGTCATATCACATCCAGTATTAGCTTTAGCAAGGCTGGCATATTTCTGGCTTTAGGTTCATGAACAGTAGCCTTTTTCCTTCCTTTCCCTCCATCCCCTACAAAAACTTGGATCTGGTCTTTACTTGTAAGATGGCATGTCTTTAAATTGCCTTTTTTTTTTTTTTTGTCCACTTAGCTGATAAAACATGTGCAGGATAAAACGAGCAATTCCTTTCTTGGTTAACATAGCATGCGTATTTTGTAAATTCTGACTTTTTCTCTAAAGCTTTACTCACTAGTTATAGTTAAATGTTTGACTGCAATGATAACCAGTTTACAGATATACCTGGCAGAAGCAGTGAAAGCAAGAAAACAAAAACTTCAGATACGGGGATATTAAGGGATAAAATGGAAAAGGTAGAATGGAAACCAAAAAAAAAAAGAAAGAAGAGAGGTATAATTCAACTGTGAAGGCCGCACAGTTCCTAGGTCCCCATAATCACTTTCCATATACTTTTGGGAGCTAGCACAAGATGGAGGAAACAACTTCCAGCCTTTGCTTCACAGGAAGAATCCAGAGTTGGCTACACCTTGCTGCCTTCCTGGCCACTATCCTGTACTTCTGAAAAGCAGCAAAACAAAATTAGATCTAATGAACCAGGACAGAGTATAGCCTCTGGGCCTGGCATATTTTGATTAGTGTATCTCTTTGGCTGGCACATCCAAGCAGCCAACGTTAACAGATGTGCTTCAATGTGCTCCTTGGGTCAGGCTTGCAGGACCCACTCACCAGGGACAGTGCTGGCATCTGGGTCAACTCTGGTGCTAGGTCAAATCTGCTGCCCTTCAGAGCACAGCAAAAGCTTGTGTTTCCATCCCAGTATTTGCTGATTCAAAGACAAATTAAAAAAACCCACAAAACATATTTGAGTTAGAGTTGTAGGTTAGCAAAAGGCTATTTCACCATCACACATACCAAGTGATTGTAATGTTTTTCCTTTAGGGCTATCACTGTATCTACACTCTCTTGCAGTGGATGCATTGTGTGGACACGTTCGCACCTCTTACGTCTCCAGTCCTATTCCAGCTGAACTGTCTTAAATATTCTGTAAGCCGTGCATTATTCCTCCACTTTCCATATCCATAGATTCAAAGTACAGCTGGGCTAACATAAAATATTTGCCTTAAGAGCAACTTCAGAAACAGGATTCAGTACAGAAACACAATGGTGTCATGGGTTTGGATTTAAAAGTACAGCACTTGCACTTTTTGCAGGAGTTCCATCATAGTGAGTATCAGAAACAAGATGTTTTCAAAAGCTTCATGCTAATGTTGAGAGAAAATCATGTCTAACACTTCAAACATTTCTACCTAAAAATACAGTGATCTTTTGATTTTAGATTAGAAATGGAGGCATCGTTTAGAAAATTGGCTTTGCAGCAGGCTACCCTCTAAAATCCAAAAATCTTCCACAGATTAATTAAACTATTATAGCCAAAATATTCTAAACCATCACACACTAAAATGGCAGTCATTGGTATGTCACAGTTGTTTTCCCTTACCAGTGGAGAGCACCCAGCCCAGAGAGAGATCTCTGGCTGTCTGGACTTCTCCAGCATATGTGACTTGCTGCTCTTCTTCATTAGCAGATACCAACAGCAATGAGGATGTCATTTTTGTGGCTTCAGACCACCAGGCTTGCACACCAAAGGATCCAGAAGTTTCCAACCTAATAACTAACATTTCGTTCACTTCTACCTAATAGTCAAAGATACGCCCTTAAATTAGACTCAAAACAAGTAGAGCCACAAAGAGGAAACCACAGGCATAAGTTACTCAGTTGCTGCTGCAGTCACATTTTTAGACCTTGTATCTTATCTACTTCTGAGCTGTGGGACCCACAAGTCATGTCACATGTTGGAGGAAACCCCATCCAGGAACAAGCCAGTCCCACTCACTCTTGCAGCACGCACAGGTGGCAGCTCCCTGCTGAAGTCATACTAAAGCAGTATTTTTAACATGACTTGAAAGAACTGCCAGCTCTTCTGCTGCTGAAAATGGGGCTGTTTTTAGCAATTAGCTTTATTCAAGTGTTCATGATCTGCACAGGCAGCAAATGGTTTAGTAGATTACCAGAAAGGATCAGATATTCCCCTGGATAAAAGCAGTGTTCACCATTTTTAACACAGATGGAAATCTTCACAGTTCACAGTACAAACTGACCCTGAGGTGGGTCAGATGGACATAACCTTGGGGCAGCCTGTTAACATTTGTTTGCCTCCATTCTGAGAAGAACTTGACTAGTCATCTATCTGTCTCTCGAGTTCAGGATAGCACTTCACATTACTATAGCTTCTTTCAGCTCACAGTCTCAGGCCTTCCCCTGAAATATCATGGAGGTGGACAAGACACTTAGTAGGTGAGTGTGATCTCTTCCCATCTGGCAAACTCTTCCTATGGAATGTAGTCCTCAATAAAATCCATTTGAGCTTCCTGGCATGTGGCAGTCTGTGCCTTCCCATGAACTATGCTGTGTTGTTAATAACAACCAATTATTGTTCCCAGGTTTCACAAAAAGGCACTTGAGGGGAGTTCCCTGGGAGGCACAGGGCTGCAGTACTGGCTCTAGTCTCAGACTAACATAACAGACTTTGACGTAGAGCTTGGTGCTGCCACTAAGAGGGTTGCAGTGGCAGCCAGAGCCAGCTTTCTACTTGCAGTAGTCAAAGATTTCTCTTGTTCCCATAGGCAAGAGACAAAAGAGGGGCTGACATAAGTATCTGGCATTTTGCAGGTCAGGCTATTATTTCTCATTGGCCTTTCCAGAAGGGGCGAGTGTCTGTCTGTTTGCAGCAGCAGAGCCTGCTGTAGCCATAGGTTAGTCAGTGTGTACTTTGGTATCTGGGAGAGCATCTACTGCTGTGAGGGTGGTGGCAGAAAATGGGGCCAGGGTGGCTGGCAGGCAGTTTCTGAACACATGGGCACCCCTGAGAGCTCAGTGTGTGATATTATACATGGCACTTCAGTAAAATTAACACTGGTTTCTTAAACATGTCTGGCATCAGCCATCAGGCTGGCATGGTGTGGCAGGAGATGGATGTGATCTAGATATCACCTAGACTGTCATGGAACACGAACAGTTCCTCAGATGGTCCTGATTCTGCAAATATTTGAATTGCTATTGCACAAAGCATATGCTTACGCTTTAAGTCTGCAGTCAAGGAGCTTAAGCAGAGACACAAAATTAAACAAGCGTTCAACAGATTTGTTATAACTGTAAGTCCTCCATTTGCTTTAGGGGGCCTGGCATTCAGTGTTGCAAAGCAATTTAAATGCCTTTTGCTTGATCTGTAAATCTGGGGAATTATTCAGCTGGGGGAAAATGCAAAACATTGATTGCATGCAGTTGGCAGGTTTCCCTGACTTCTGGACAGGAGAGAGACGCCCGCCTGCCAGTGTTTCTTTGAATGGAGCCTGCAGGTGCTGGAGGTCATGGGTGATGAAGGCAGCTCTCCCATCACTCGGAGCCCTCCAGGAAGGACTGGGTGGAAAAAGATCTTTTTAGACATAAAATCACCTGTGTAATCTGATAGCACAGCTACACCAAGACAAATGTTTTCCTATGTACAGCAGGGAAGGGGGCCTTTTCTCTTGACAAGCATGTTTGAGTCGAGATTTCCTCTGCAAGTATATATGGAAACTTTGGTTCCTGAAATTAAATATTCCTTTTCAAAGATGTACTCAACTGAATAAAAAGTTAGTTAGAGCCTCTCACGATGGAAAGAAAAAAGCCTGTTAGCTAAAGCAGTGACATTTCCTTTTGATAGAAGGCTGGTGTTTCCAAGAGTCTGCGATAAAGGCTAATAGGAGTAATCAAAGAACACAGGGACCTGTCCTTATCCAGTACCTTTCCCATCTGTTCTACATAAATCCATGTGATCTTTACCATTAAGCAATGGAATTTAGCTTCATCACAGGAAAAAAAAAAAATCTCTTGGAGTATATGAGAAGAATTGTGTCCAGGCCACAAGCTTTCTGCCTGGGCTCACAGGCACATTTCTGCACAGTCGAGTTACATTCAAACTAGTCACCAGCCATAAATGGAAATCTCAGAGCTTGAGGATATCATGGAGCTTGAGGAGGAACTAGAGCCTAAGCCCCAAACTCAAATTTGTCCCTAGTGTGAGGAAAGTACTACTCTGTGGGTCAGCTCTGGATCTTCAGCTGTCCTTCATCCTTCCTTTTCTCTTTTCTTTATGTTCCTGTTCTGTTCCTTTTTATCTTTCTCCTAGTCCTCCTCCTACTTATCTGCTGATATTTTGTTCTGTAGCATCTTACTCTACTATTTCATATCGCCAATATTAAACCACCTATTTCTAAAAGTCAAAGATGATAATTTCTTACTCTAAAAAGCACTGCACCTACCAGAAGGAATGCTGTATTAGAACTGAGATTTCTGGACAAGATTCACTAGATGGAGAAGTAGAATCTCCTGTTTTGGTGTCAGCAGTGATATTTTGATTACACTTGTTACATGCAAATAGATGAAGCACAGATTACAGCATCCATAAGTAGTGCATCATGGACAGGACTCAGGTTCACAAAATGAAGACACTTCTTGAGCTAAGTTGTCTCTGTATTCCACTTGGATGCAAAGAAATGTTTGCAGTGTGAGCAGAGGGCTGTTGGTGGGGGAAGAGCTCAGGCACCAGCTGCCCTCCAGACAGTAAGCAGAGATTTGGGGTGGAGGGCTAATCAGCAGCATCCCTAACCCTATCAAGCCTGGCAGCCACCTCTTTTTCAGGCACAGTCTTTTCCAAGTCAGGCCTCTGCTGCTGCCTAGCAAATCAGGCCTTGAAAACCAGTATGTCTGATTTAGTGCAGCAGTGTGCAAAACCAGCAGCTTCTCCCAGGGCTGTGACATTACGAAACTTGTGTGTATACCTTCTCCACTTTGTATATACAAAGAGGAAGCAGACTTGACAGTCATGGTATGCTGAAATGCAGAGAGGGTTAAGTCTTGCAACTGTGCACCAGCCACTGTGACTTGAAGGGGAGGTATTGGTGAAGCCAAACTTTTGGTGAGAAAAAAAATGAGAGCAAAGATCCAAGTTCTAACATACCTACCCTTGAGGTATAAACAGCAGAGAGCTATTCATCCACACTAGTAGAAAAGCGAGACTGGTCAGCTGTGAAGAACCAGAGAGAAATGCCCTGAGTCTTTCATTGGCAATGCATCTGCTGTACTTGTGCAGGGCCTGGGGGGTGGCTGGCTGTGCTCTGAGATCCATGCCCACGCTCTGAATGCTGGGGCAGGGGAGGCAGATACATGTGTGCCGATAGCTACTTTGAACATGCAAATAAGACTCTATATTGCAAAATACTTTCAGTGCAGAGTCTGCCTTGTGAACTTCAGCCAGCCAGAAGGATGTGCTGTCTCTTTGTGAGGAGTACCATAATTTTTCTCCTTGTGATGCAGGTACAGCAATCTGAGCCCAGACAGGCAAGGGCTGAGGATTATTTCTCTGTGCTGCCAACTGCAAGGGGAGTGGTGTGACCCCATGGTCTTTGAGGTTGCCTGATAAGGGAGAACCCCCAGCTCATGACTTTGTAGAGCAGGACTGTGCCTGTTCCACTCAGTAAGCATGTGAGCAGCCAGAGAGCTGTCCTGCCTGGGGTTAAGGACTGGGGTAATACAGCCCTCACACAGAATCACAGAATGTTAGGGGCTGGAAGGGATCTCAAAGGATCATCTAGTTTAACACCCCTGCCAGAGCAGGACCACCTAGAGCAGGTCACATAGGAATGCATCCAGGAGGGTTTTAAATGTCTCCAGAGAAATAGACTCCACAACCCTTTTGGGCAGCCTGTTCCAGTGCTCTGTCACCCTCACAGTGAAAAAGTTTTAAGGAAGGAAAAGACTTTAGCCCTTAGTGCCTTCTGACTCAAAGCCTGTTGGAGTCATCAATGGGCCACAGTCCTGGAGCCTCACCTGGTCAGAAAGATGGTGTTAAATTCCTAACTACTGTGACAGTTTCAGGCTACAGCAGGAATTCCTGAGCCTCATATGGTTGGTTTTCCTACTGTGAAGGTCAGGGGTGCTCAAAATGGCAGAAACCTACTTTCTCCAGTGTGGGATTTTTTTGTAGCTTCTTAAAAGCAGACTTCTGCTGCTCATAAACCAAGCTAAAGAAGCTGCCTTCTACAGGCTATCCTCCTCACCCATAAACAAGATGTCCAAATAAGCATTTGGAAACCCTGGAGTTGTATCAGGCAGTCCAGTTCCTTCAGGCAGCACTGCTCTGATTATGAGTTCAGTCAATTTCTGTTCTGAATACCCAGTGGATTTTTTTTTTTTCTAATCTCCTTTAGAGGAAACACTAATTAGCCTCAATCAAGAGTAAAGAATTTGATGCTTCATCCTCTGTCACTGCCTGTTCCTTGATTGAAAAAATACAAGTTGGTCTTTTGTGTCTTTCCTCCATGAAGACAAAAAGCTTGAGTGGGATTTGAAACCCAGTGTGAAAACAGATTTTGTTGAGAAAGTCACTGGAAGTCAGCCACCCAGAACAGTGGAGCCACCAGGGAGGGATCTGAAGGGAAAAGGTTGTGGCTTCAGCATCCCTTCAGAAAGCAGCTACAATGTCACCTCTCTGGGTGTGCTTTCAGGTTTTATCTATAAAAAAAAGGATGGGCTGAGGCACTTTTCACAAATCTTTTTCAAACTCCACTAAAATGTGTATTCTGAGCTTGAAAGCTGAGGCATCCATGCTTGCATTCACTGAACCTGATGGACATTTTGCCAAGTACTTTAGCGTGAAAAAGATCTCATACTGGTTCTCTTTCTTAAAAACTGATCTTACAAAATGATGAACAGCATCAAATTCCATTAAACTCAATGTGTGTGCTCAGCTCCTGGCAGGATTTTGTCCCTTTTCTTTTATTTAGTTTATGATTCTTTCTCCTTGGTGATATGTCAAATGCCATATTAACACATTGATTCTTTTCCAGGAACACCTGTTCCGTGCTTCATCACACTCATAATAATCCCATTTGCCTACTATCAAAGTCATAATCTCTTATGTTTCAGATTATCTCTATTGCCTTTCATCCTTCTGCTGTACACCTCTCTGGAGGGTCTGGCTCTGTCTACTCTACTTCTGTCAGTTAACAGAATCCAGGTCTTGTAAGAAAGAAAAGATGGCAAGAGTTGAAGAAGGTGTATCCAGACTGAGACTTCAGATATTACAGCTCCAGGGCAATTAGTCTGAGCTACTGGTTCAGATGGCTTTTAAGTGAGGAACAAAAATGTACAAAAATCATGTTTGACCTGAGAGTCAAACATCACTCAGACCTTTACACAGATCGAGGAATTCAGACCGGTTCTGTCCCTAAGAGCAGAAGGGAAACTCCTCTCCAAACAAATTTCCAAATAAATTGTCCAGTCTTGTTTTGAAAAGACTACGAGTGCCCCAGCACTTTGTGATGGCCACATCTGAGATGGCCTTGCAGGTGGATTTGATATGTGATGCTAAGTGCTGATCCCCTCAGGAATGCAGATCCCCTTAAAACTGGTTGGTGGAGTCAAAGTCAAAGACCTGAATAAAAGGCTGCAATTCCGTCCATGTGCTCAGACTTCAAGGTAAGCTCTGATTTTGGCTCACTTTATTCGTCACCTGATGTCAATGGCAGCCATGTGGGATCACAAGAGTAACATCTGTGAAACAGGAAACCTTAAAGAAGATCTCTTGGGAGCTGTACTCTCAAGTATCTGAAGAGCTATACTAAATCTCTTTTCCTGTTGAAGCTCACGCTTTTGGGTGCTAGTGTTACTTCAATAGATAACTATGTAATATAAACTTAGGAAGAAAATACGTGCTGGGCATCAGGCTTAAGAATCAAACAAGAGATGTTAAATTTAAGTGTAACTATAGACAAAAATATAAGACGCATGCACATGAGCGGATTCAGAAACATTGCTGAATTGGGACTAAGGAGTGCAGAAATCTTAGCTGGCTCCTCTGTTTCTTTAAATCAGTGACATTTGAAAACTGTAGGATACATTGGGGTAAAGATCTTATTATTCCTTATAGCAGCTAAAAAAAGTACATGCTGCTAACCACACAGGCACTGGAGAAAAAAAAAAAAATCAGTGCCTGTTTCAGCAGCAGGGCTACAGTTCATCATCTGGTTTCAGTAATGAAACCACAGCAGCATCAGTGTGCCCAGAATTCCTGAATTATAGAATCATAGAATACCAGGTTGGAAAGGACCTCAAGAATCATCTGGCCCAACCTTTCATGGCAAAAGCACAGTCTAGACAAGATGTCCCAGCACCCTGGCCAGCTGAATCTTAAAAGTATTCAATGGTGGCGACTCCACCACTTCCCTGAGGAGATTATTCCAATGGCTGATTGTCCTTGTTGTGAAAGGCTTTCCTCTTGTGTCCAGTCGGAATCTCCCCAGGACTGATTTGTATCCATTACCCCTCATTTTTTCTGTGTGACTCCTTGTGAAAAGGGAGTCTCCATCTTTGTTGCCACCCTTTAAATACTGGAACATGGTGATAAGGTCTCCACTAAGACACCTTTTTTCAAGGCTGAACAAACCCAGTTGTCTCCACCTTTCCTCATATGGCAGCTTCCCAGTCCTTTGATCACCTTTGTGGCCTTTCTCTGGACCCTCTCCAGCCTGTCCATATCTTTTTTTTTGTATAACAGGAACCAAAACCAAACACAGTATTCTAGATGTGGCCTGACGAGCACTGAGTAGAGTGGGGTAATGACTTCTTTATCTCTGCTGGTGATGCCCTTGTTGATGCAATCCAGCACCCTGTTGGCTTGTTTTGCTGCTGCAGCACGCTGTTTGCTCATATTGAGCTGGTTGTTGAAATGGCATTGTCTGCTTCACCATGGCATCACCATCACCCACCCTTGCATTACTTCTCTGCCCCCATGTACCAGATGCTGCAGACTGTCTGTGACAATTGACATCAAACTTCCTCAGAGCAGCTCCAGGAATGGTTTGCTTATGAGTGTTGTGCAGGTAGGAGCAACTGTGCAGTACTGCTTTGCACCAGGGTCCTCCCTGGACAGGGTGCTCTGACCTACAAGGTGTCAGCCAAAATAGAAAAGCAGTATGAAAGCTATACCACATGAAAGCTGGTATAAACCAAAGTGCTGCTATTCATTTTAATTTTTTAATGCACTTTTTTTTTTACTCTGTCCTGAGAGGCGTACACTGTCATATACTGGCCTATTTTGATTCCTGGGGATGTGAATAGAAATATGACGCATGATAACTAATTAAGACTAGTTGCAGAACGATTAAACTAAACAGTATTTTCCTTTGGGAGAACCATGAGTGTTTCATGCCCTAGATAATTGATTTCCATATGCTTTCCCTTGGCTAGGAAATGCAAGTTCCTCTCTACATGTTCCCTGCTGGTTTTGGTCTCTGAATTCTTGATGTTAGAGAAGGAGATAATGAAAGTTATCATATCTCGTTTGCTCTGACAGACTTCCAGTTCAGTGGGGGGTCTGAGCATTTCTTCCCAGCAGCAGTAATGATAATGGATCTCACTTAATGAGCAGCCACTGAGATAAACATGCACATGACAACAAATTAGCAACTACATATGCAAGCTGGGAAAGAGGAAGGCCACAGGACTCCAGGATCTCTCCCAGAGGTCATTGATTTGTCAGTCCTTTAATGAAACAGAGGATTATTGGCCTTGGCACTGGTCCCTGCAACTGGCTGATTCTGTTAAGGAGACACTGTAAAGGAGGACCGTGCTTTCCAAAAGCAGTTTGGGAAATGTAACTGTAGACCATGGGATTGGGCCGACACAGCAGAGGGGACATGACCTGAGGAGGCTGAGAATAGCAATGAGGCCTCTGCCAAAGCTGATGGTGGGGCAGGTGGGAATAACTCCCTTATTCAGACAGAGCAAAAGCAGGGATAAAGCAAGGTACCTATAAACAAGACCCGGTGAGCAATCTTGGAGCTTTCCACTTTGAGAAATGCCAAACCTGGTTTCACTGCAGCAGCAGCAACCACTGCCAGTGCATCAAGGCAAGCAAGAGCTTCTTGTCCTTTGCATCACCCTCCACAGCACTGAACCACAGCCAGTGATGTTGCGGGAAATCAGGGCCATGTAAACTCCCCGTAGGTAACTGAAAATTGATTGTATTCAAAATCAGCTGCCAGCAACTGAACATGTGCCTAAGCCCCATGGAGTGGGGACCTGGTCTCAGCTCACTAGCAGAAGGGTCATGTCCACTTCTCAGCACCAGTGTCACAACTGGCTTTGGCTACCTGTGACCTCAGCAAGGAGGTGGACTGGTTTCCCTCCGAACCCAACTGAGAGGTCAGTGGGCCCAGGAATAAGATGTATTGGTGGCATATGCTCTCAAGGAGTTTTCCTCTGGGTGAAGAAATGACTTTAGTTTCCAGGGCTGCTAATCCTCTGTAAAGTTCACTTGGAAGCCAGAGATATTGCTGCAGCTTTACTGAAAAAAAACGACAGCTTCCCCTGAAACGTGCTGCCTTTAGCTGGACTGGCATATATATCAGTCACTTTTCTCATTGCTTGCTTTAATTCATGCTATATATTATCACTGCCCTGCATGCTTTAGCTCTTTGGTGTGCTTTATGTATAGTTTGTCTTCAAACACAGCGCAAAGTTAATCTGATTGTACCTGGTTTGCTCTAATTAGAGGCGGGTGATATCTGTGGAAGGGTTCTATAGATCCCTACAGCCTGAATCTACCATAAACCATGCACAAGGCAGTGGAAATGTCATTTTCTTCCATAACTCATCAGGGTAATGCTACCAAGAGTGTCATTGGCTACTTTGTCCTTTTTAGCCCTCTGGCTCTTCTTTTTTGCTTTCCTTTATTCATTTTCAAGAACTCAAACTGGGAGCCATGTCCAAATTCTCTAACTGGTATTTAGTGCTGCCCAAAGTGTATTTTGGCTGCTGTGATGGGCTAGAGGATACTCAGGCTGCTGGCACAGGTAGGGTGGGTATCTGCTACCCCAGGGGCAGGTCACCTGCCATGGGGCCAGAGTAGCATGGTCCTCTAGTCAGGAGTCACAGCTTGGTTTCAAGCCTGCACAGAGACAAGACATGTGTGAGATTAGAGCTTCAGATGAGGAAACTGCCAGCCTTAACTAAACTCCTTCTCCATAATGCTATAGCTTGTGGGTGGCACATATGGATCTCAGAGCATGAACTTTCCAACTCTCTCTCCTGGTTCCTGCTCTTGAACATTTCCATTGTTGCAGTTGGTGCTTTATTCCTTTGTCAGAAAAGGTCCTTGTGAATGGCATCCACATGGGCAGGATGCATAACAGCCACACTACACCATGTGGGGGAAAGATGGTGCTTGGGAACTTGGGTGGAGGTACAAGTTCCTGGGCAGCATCCACACAAAAAAGTAGCAACTTAACCCCATAAGGAGTTCAACATAATTCTTCATGAACTGTGCCCAAGGCTGACCAAATGGCCGTGGGATTAACTGAGGATTTGGGAGACCTGCAATCTGCTTTTTTGCTTGGATGTGATTTCTTATTCTTGTTGGCAGGTAGCAGAAATCAACAATGAACCACAGCTGCTCATTTGGCAAGTTCTCATCCATCTCCAACTCCCTGGACTGAGTATTTCAAAGGAAGCCCCCACACTGGGACTGAGGATCATCTCTTCCCTTTGTTATGTCTCCCCATGACCATCATTAATTAGGTATGGACTTAATCTCCAAAGCTCAATATTTTCTGTCCCTTTTAACATTTGCAATTAGGAGAAGTCTAAATAATTTCTTTCACCATTACTTTGCCACATCTGCCTTTGGCTGTAGACTCTATGGTTTAATTAGCCTGCCACAAGAACAAATTTCTTTTTACCCTTTTTTAATTTCCCACTCTCTAATTTCATCAAATAGTCATTTGTGTCTCAGCAGCCACATGGGGACTGTAAAACAGGGACAATGGCACAGTCCTTCCTACAAGGGGGATAATGTCAGAGTGAATAACCTCAGAGCCCGGCAAGCACCTATGGCAAGAATTGTGGCTGCACTCCACTCCTTACCACTTTAGACTAAGACCTTCTCCAGATACAATATGTTTAAGTCATACCACTGTTAGGTTACCACTGAATGTACTAAGAGAGGGCTTCTCAGTGAAGCTCACAGTCAGGCTGAAATGCTGCTTCTCCACTATCACCCCCTCCTTCTTTGCCTCTTCCCATATCTGTTTCCCCAGGCATCTGGAAAGCTAAAAAAATTTTATTTAAGAAAGCTTTCTAAAGAATGGAAGAACCATCAGAGCTGCTTCCCAGAGAGCTCTGTGCTGGTCCGTAATACAAAATTGCTTAGGAGGGCTGAGAAGGAAGCCAGTTCTGGGTACTGAAACTTCACCTCTGCCCTGTGGGAACACTCTAAATTCAGTTTAAAAGATTGAATATGTTAATTATCATCCAGGAGAGAGGAGCCATGGGAGGTTATTAAGCTATTCAAAACATTTTTAGCACCCCCAGGCAGGAAGATAAGCCCTCTGATTTATTCAGGAGAAAGAAAAGATGCTCAGTTAGATGTAGGGTGCATGATCTTGCATCCCTTTCCCATTGCTGTAGTCTCACTGGTGTCAATGAGATCACTTGCATAAGCAAGGAAGGCCCAGCTGAGCCATAGCAGTTGCTGCCTCTAGCCTATGGCCTAAATGTAAACAGGGTCATACCAGCCATACTGATTACATACAGCAGCTTGAAAGAAGCGTACCAATATTGACAGGATAACCTAGCACCAAACTGGTTTTTGTTACAAAATTCTCAAGCTGTCCAATATCAAAGGCCAGATAATATAAAGTCTCCCCCAGCAACAAATCCAGATTTGATAGAGAACAGTTCTGACTCTCCTGCAGGCTATAACCAATAATGTTCCCTCTGTATGTTCAACATTTTCTCATCCTTTATGAGATGCCTAGCGGGGTGAAAATCTTGTAGGAAGGCATCTCAAGCATGTGTCAGAAATGGAGCCCAAAGCAACATAGTCTGGAAGATTTAATGCTCCGGGTACTGTCAGCACAATGCGAGAGGAAGCATTTGGTCCTGTGACACCAAAGAGATATCTTCTGTCTTCCTGGTACTGGAAGTTTGACCCACTTCCCTTCTGGCTTTCAGAGGAATCCAATGCAAAGTGGCCCAGAAAGGAAAAGACAGTTCTCTGCAGTGTCCTAAGTCACAAGCCAGGCAACTGAATAGTCGGCATTGACCTTCATGTCATGAGATACTCAAACCTGTCAGAGCTGAGATTTATTGGGTTGTTCTTTTCCCCTTTGCTGTTTTTTTTTCGGATTTTGCCTCTGGAGGTCAGAAATTGCTGAGGTATCCTAAAGGTGAGATTCCTATATAATCACCTGAGTCCAGAAACAGAGGCTTTAAGAAAAATACCAAATATCGTGACATACATAGTGAAGCCTGTAAATCAGACCTTTTGACTGATTTGTGACTACACCAGATACCCTAAAAAAAAAATAATTTTATTAGGACAAAGAAACCAATTATCCCCCCTCACACTCCTGTTTGCAGCACAGAGAGCTGTGGGAGCCCCTGGTCACATTTGTGAAAAGGGTTTTTCCGGGCAAGCACTGTATTGTAAGCACCAGCAGCCAGTTTGGCATTTCGGCATCAGTATTTGGATATAAACAAAACGCACCTCTAGGATTTTGGTGCTGTAATACACAATTCCTGCTTGGGTAACAGAGGAAAAACAAGCCATTGGTGTCTCATGCTCATGAAGCACTTGTCATTTAACAGGATCCCAAAATGTCAGCAGTCCACTGAGATGGGAATATTGTTAGAAAGGGATGCAGACAGCCTGCATGGAATCAGAAAAATCTTTTCCTCTTTAACTGCTCCTGCTGCAGCCTCTGGTAAAACCCAGCAGCCAAATACCAGGGCTCTTGAAATACTAGATTTACTTAAAGGGTTGGTCCCTCAGGAAACTGGCCTTGCAGGTGCCACTTCTCATAGCTGCTGCCAGAGTATTCTCCAGTGTATGACAAAAATCATCATCCTTGGCACTGCTTGTGTTACTGAGGGCTCTTTGTGAGTACTAATTCACTGGCCCCACACTGCCCTGGGAGAAGGGAAGGGATAGTTGTGATCCACATGTCACACTTGGGAAACAAAGACACAGAGTGTGGCAGGTCCATTGAGATCAATAGATTTATGAAAGGGATTAACATTATTTGGCAGCTCTAACATATCAGGATGACAGTTTGCCTACAGAGGAAATTACACTGCAAGATTAAGAATCATAACAGTGTAATTCTTTTTGTGTAGACAATCCTGTTCCAAAGTAAGACTTACACTGGTTATAACCATACCAATTCCAGTACACATTCTCAAAGTAAGGTTGAAAAGGTAAAGTAAGCACCCAGAACTTTGAGCTTGATCCCTTCCAGCAGTGTGTTTGAACTTGTTCATACAGAAGAACTATCTGCTGCTTGGTTTTAAATTAAGAAAATCCACTAAACCTTATTTTGATTAGTATTAGCTTAGTTTGCATTCACAACAACAACAAAAAAATTAGGCTAAACTTGAACAGCCATTCGTTACTGTCTCTTTGCTTGTTTTCATGCCTGCATGACTGGGAATGTCTGTGAATGGTTCTGTAGACTACTTCATGATATATTACAGATCCCCCGCTGGCCTCTAGGCTGCAGGTTGTGGAGCAGTGCTCTGGTAGTTAGGACTGCCTCTCCTTAGAAGTGAAAACAGCCCCAGACAGGGGAAAATGCCTACAAGAAGCCATTTCTCTTTTGCTCAAACCCTGTAAATAAATACCATGTAAACAAAAGAATATTTTCAGAGAAATTGGACAACTTCTTGGAAAAATATTCCCCACAGGATGATGGCATGCAGGAAATCCCTGAGCCACAAATCTCAGGAGGCTGGAAAGTATTTGGGAGAGCAAGGACTGCTTGCTTGGCCTTTCTTAGGTCAGCTCCTAGTGGACTGGTCACTGGGAGAGGCAGGATCAGAGTTAAACAAGCCACTGAATAGACTCAACTCAGGACAACTCCTGTGAGCCAAACCTTATTTGTGTGTAATTGGCTTTTCCCTGCAAAAACCTTGAGTGGACAGGGGTAGCTGTAGTTTTGTTGAAATAGGTGAATGTAACTCCACACTTCATTGCTGGCCACCTTCAAACTAGGCAAAGCCCTTGGCAGAAATGCTGGGCAGAGTAGGGAGCAACCACCTCTGGCTCCTGATCAGGTCATCTAGATGACCTCTCCTGGGTCCTTCACTTTTCTCCAGTGTTAGCCTAAATGCCTCTGAACCACTGGTGTCTAGTTTGAGGAATTCTGTAGGAAGTCATGAGAAATAACGAAGACTGCTGTGTTGACCATCTGTCCCTGGCTGTGTGTATGCAGCACCATCTAGTGCTTTAAAGAGACTTACTATTTTTTTCTTCCCCTAAAGCTGTAGTGATGTATTCAGGGTACATCCTGCCACCCCTGACACACTGCTGGGCTGGAGGCTGGTGAAGGGCTCACTGCGAAGACCAGCGCTGTGTCCATTTGTAGCAAATGTGTGACGACCTAGGAGGTGGGAAGTTCAAGATTGGTGATGCATTAACATCTCAGGCCATACAGGTTGCTGAGATGTCAGCATGCACCTCTGACTGATACCTGCCAGGTGTCTGAAGCCCACCCGGGACTGAACATCCTTCTTTAGTTAAATCCTAATTCCAGAGTCACTATAAAACTAATGACAGACATTTTGCAAGGGTTTTGAAAAACTTCTGTGCTCTCCCTTTCCTTTTTCCAAGGAAGCTTCATGACAAATGTCCTCTGCTGATACTAGTCGTTATCACCTCCTCTAAGAGAGAAAAACAACGAGGTTTAACTAATCGAAGAGCAGGGGGGAGGTTGCGTCCTTCAGCGCCCATAGCGTTATCCCTGCGGGCTGGACGAAATTCCTGCCTGGGAGTGGAATCCTCTGGCCGGTGCCTGGCTGAGGGAAGCTGCTAAGCACGGGTTCTCCCCAGACCCGGGCAGGCTGCCCCGCTTGGAGAGGCTACTCCAGGCAGCGGCACCGGGCCTGGAAAGCTCAGACGGAGGGCGCGGATGATGGAGGCAGGGGGTGGGACACCGGGAAAAGCCGGTTCCCGCCCCGCACCCCCTTTTTCTTTTACCGAGTTAAATCCTCGTAAGGCCTTTCGGGGAAGAGGGCCACCTTTT
>JANHFX010007155.1:64467-94799 GCA_027560015.1 Chloroceryle amazona | reverse complement strand
TCGCCGGCCGGACTGCGCTTGCCTCCCCGTAGGTCCCTCTGCGCGAATTTCGGTGGGAGCGTTCCCGTTCCCGTCCCCTCAGCGTAGCGCTGGGCTCTGCCTTCCTTGCGGGCGGGCTTCGGAGAAAAAAATGATGCAGCCCAGGAAATCTCTTCGGTTAAGGAGGTGTCGTTGTGAATGAATGAATGAATGGGTAGCGCCTTGTAGCGTTCAGCCTGACCGTCAGTTTCGTAGAAAGGGGTTTAATTTTTATTTTTTTAATAATGCTTTTTTTCCCTGATTTATTACTTGTAGTCACCATTTTGGGTATTGCTGACTGCTTCAGGATTCGAAGTCTGCTGGTCCTCCTGGGACTTCAGAAATGCCTTAAAAGAGCTTTATGTTTCACCAGTTCTGAGTATATGAACTTCTTTGTATAAATGTTTTAAAGAAAGATCTAGCAAACTGTAATTTAGGTTTCCCTCGTCCATGACATGGCATCAGTTGCTGAACAGCAGAACAATAGGAAGTAGGGAGCAGAAGAGGCAGGAGAGACACGGGGTGTTCTTGTAACAGGTCCTCATTTTTAAATTGCATCCATTCTTTTTCTTGCAGTCTCCTCACAGTGCTGCTTTGTGTGCTGTTCAATTGATGTGAATTTTAAGTCTGAGTGTTATTTTTGCACCTGATAAAAAAAAAACAGCAAACCAACCCCAAAACAAACAACAAAACCCCCCCAACTTTTAAAGCAGCCCGTGGTCAGTTATGGTGAAAACATGTTCTGGTTTAATTTACATAAGCTTTTATTGTAGAAATGCTGTAGTTATTACCTGCAGAATGGTAGTAAGGGGACTCATCACACCTTACCTTGTCTGCGCTTTAAGTGTGTTGCTGTTAACTGCAGCACAGTTAATTCAGGGAGTTTTGTCTGCTGATATGAGTCAGCTAACTACTTTTCCTCTTAAATTTTACACTGGATCCTTCAAACTAAACTGTTTGTAGGATGAATTTGTTTCTTGCCTGATTTTTTTTTTTTTTTTTCTGGGAGGGGAAGGGAAATAATCCATTGTGAGTGTGATAAGCTGTAAGACCTTGACTCTCCTTATGTGCAGGTACTAACTTTGCTAGTACAGCCAGCCCTGGTTTCAGCACTGGTTAATAAGAGACCCATAATGTGAAAAACAGATTGAGGTACTGAAAGATACGACTACATTTCTAATGTTGGTGTCAGGCTCTGAGCAGCTGTTCAGCATGTTGAACTGCAGCAGCATGTAGGGATTCAGCATGAGACACTGGTGAAGCATATGTTCTAAAATATTTTTAGTGAAATCATCAGTCTACTTGGTGATGTTTGAGAAATGTAAGAAGAACGGAATCTTGTGCTTTAAAAATAGATGGTTAGTCAAAGGTGGCTTTAAAGTAGAACTTCTTGATTCTTGAGCATGTATGATTTCAAATTCTCTCCTCTCATGGTGAGAGGGGGAAATCAAGGTATGGTATGTGATTAGTTCGAGGGGGGAAAAATGGTTAGCAGTGTATATTGTTGTCTTGTCTACTTTTTTTTCTTATTGTTCATTTACTATCTCATTTCCCTTACCTTTCCAGAAGAGAACGGGATATTTCATTTGGACGCTTCCCTTCCAGTTTTCAGAGAACTTTGCCTTTTAAATATGCTGTGTAATTGTCCTCAGACAATCATCTGTAGATGCTTTTGTAGGTTGTAGTATCCTTGTACGTATGCGATCTTAAATTGTATGGCTGGAGTTAGTCTTGAAGTTAAAGGTTCCCTTTATATCCCTTTATCCAAAGGAATTGATTAAATGGCAAAAGCAAATGTTTAATAATGCTTTGTTTTCCTGAAGCAATGGGTGAAGATTACGTCTTGCAGTGAAGAGTGTATGAAACTGTTCCATGTTTGTATACTGTTATATGCAAATATTGGAAAAAAAACCCACATTCTTACGTTGTTTCAGTATTCCCCAAATGGTACACACAGATGGATGAATAAACTGCTTTTTGAGTTGTTTGTAGCATTTATACAGCTCAAACTTTCTTTACATATGAAGCTAGTTAATCACTTAGGGTTTTTTTTCTAGAACATTTAAACTTACAAAGTTTAAAGCAAATATTATTACATGATTCTAACTCTTATTTTAAATAGCACAGATATTTAAAGCTTATTAATATATATCACGATTTTTAGAGTACTTTGAAGAATGGGCTGCAGGAGTGCATGTGTTTTGCTAAAAATACTCGGGTGGCTTTTTTTTAAGTAATGTCTTTTATAGATGGGTGTCTAATGAATAGAAGAAAACCAGAAAATCATTACAATTTAGTTATTCAGTTTGTGCAAATATAAAGCCTTCAGTGATAAAAATCCAGTTGAGCAGTAGGAGCTAGTGTCTTTAGTAGTATGACTGCAGTCTTCACCTCTCTCTAACTGCTTTTACAGCTGCCTCTGAGGTGCAGTATGGCAATTCAAAACTAGATAGCAGCTGTGTGTCCTAATTGTAGGAAGTTAATTGTATGCCATTAAAACTACACGGGAATGTTTTAGAGGACAGTCTTACAGGGGTCTTGATGGAGTGAGAATGCTTCTAGTGAGTGAAAGAGATGTTTTGTGCTACATGCTTTAGCAACCCATTGAGGGTTTCATGTTTTGCTCCTACAAAAAAAAAGCTGATCCCGCCTTGCGGTGCCCTTTCCTGTAAGGTGAGGCTTGGCATCTTAGCTGGTTCATCTTAAGAGTATCACTGAATATGGTTCCACAGAAGTTTCTTACATATTCACTGCAAAACTTCACCCTGCTAAACACCAAATCAGCTGAGTAACAATGTTGAGCATCTCCCTGGTGCATTGACTGCAGCAAAATTGTTTTCTTTTCTCAAGTTTTTATTTCAATCCTTCTCTTTTTTAAGTCTGTGGTCTTTGTGGTTCAATCTTCCTGTGGTTTTTATTGAGTGGTGATGTCTTTTTCATCAATGCAGTACCCGCAGTGGGCTCCAGAACAAATTCTGTGAATTGATGGGTTTTATTTTTATATCAGAAAGTTGTACAAGAAGACAGTTGATGCTAATGGTAGACACTGGGAAGGGAGTGCAGGCATGGCATGTTGAAGATCAGTCTTCAGGTAAAGAAACCCTTGCTAGTCTCTAGTGGTAGTATACTTTTTGTCCAGAAAATGTCAGTTACTTTCTGCATAAGAACTGCTTTGTGTGTTGTTTGGGTGTTTTCTCAGGACTATTGCTCAACCCAGATATTAAACCTACCTATTTGACTTCTGCTGGATTTAGAAAAAATGCCAGAGGTTTTTACAGTGTTACACTAACACAGAAATTTTACTTTTTTTTTACTGATGTATCGCACACCTTCAAAGCTTGTAAGGAGCCGGGTGCTGCGTATGGGCAGACTGAGGTGGCAGGACACCAGGGGCTGCTTGAGCAAGCTTGGCTGCCTGGCTGGTGGAGCATACCAGGTACACGGTCCTCTGGAGCTGGCAGCATGTGCTGGTCACATGAGAATGTCTAAGTGCTACCCGGTTTTAATGGGATTGATCTTGCACTGCTTTTTGTTCACACTTCTCAGTTACGTTTTTATGAAACAGCTACAGTGGGAAATCTGTGGGAGAAGCCTATTTGGTGGAGCAAGGCTGCCTGTTTCAGTGGCAATTTGGAGAGCTTCCAAATACTCATTTTTCCTGTTTATTGGATGTGGTTTGGATGAGAATAAGAACCTATTGAATGCCTCTGTTAAGCAGTATCTAACTTTTTAATTACAACATCAGCAAAGTATGTAATTGAAGATCTCAAACTATAGTAATAATCCCCTGGTGCTTCATTGAAAGCTTTTTCTTAATCTCTCAGAAGAGACTGAAGTGAACCAACAGTAAGCAAGCCAGTGCTCCCCTAGTCACTCTCAGGAACTGTGAGAGGTGATGTAGGTTCCAAACACAGCTACAGTTGAAGATTTTATTTTATTTTTTTTTATTTCAGCTGTTATACTGCTGTTGGAAGTACTGCTGTAGGTGTGCAGGGACAGGTTCTTTCATTTGGCCACACTGACACTGCAATTGAAATTATGAAAATAGATTTACGTGCTGGACTTCTCCTTGAATGCTTCAATCAATCAAATCTATATCCACTCTTTTCTTTGAGTGTCTGTGTGAGTTTTATAAGAAACACAATGATGGAAAATTAATGGATGTCCAGTAAACTACTGGTTTGCTTAATCTCTTAATACAGTATGTCATAATTTCTACTTACTGGTTAAAAGGATACTGCAAGAAGGATACTAAAGTTTTCTCTCAAAAACTTTAGTATAAAAAGAAACTGAAGAGATTGGAAGTATTTCCCTTCTGGGGGGGGTGTAGGGGGGAGAGAAGGCAGAATGTGTTTAGATATACATTATCCAAACCGTTGATTAGTTTAAGATGCTGGTGCTATTCTTGTTTCACAGTGTTTATAGAGGGGGACAAGGAAATATTTTAATGCAGCATAGACAAACTGCATAACTTGTTGTCATAGAAAAAAGATAAGTCAAGAGCTTACTGTCTGTTCTGTCGTGTTATCAAAGCCAGTTACTTCTGATTAACTGTTGTCATAAGTTGAATGCACTGCTGCTCTGTTGGAGATCAGGCCAAGCTTTGCAGTCTGTGCAGAAGAGCCCATCTTTGTATACCTTAGGACTTTTAGGTTGTGGGTGTGGGTTTTTTGGTTGTTTTGTTTGTTTTTTTTTTTAAGCACTTGACCCTTCATAAGGTTGATACCAGACTGGTTCCAGTTTGTCTGTGTTTATGGGTATGTATTGATTGAGTTGCATCAGGTCATAGACCACTTGCTTTGTTAATGTTTACATCAAACTGATTTTTATTGAGATGTAACTTGAATTTAGGAGTGCAACAAATATCAGGAATGAGTCTGGTGAGAAATTTACTTGACAAGAAGTGAAACAACAGACATCGACTTAAAGCTTCCTGATTAGTTCTGTGTATCCAGCCTTTGCAGGAGTTGTATCATAAAGCACATGCTGTTAATTTTCACTATAAACTCCCAACTGACTCTTGTCTTTTTTCAGTGCAATAGTCATGAAGAGTGGTGTGGTGGTTTGGTGTTGTGTGGGGTGGTTTTGTTGGTTTGTTATGTTTATTTTTCCCTGAATCTTCCTGTGTTGATTTTAACTGTTCTGAACCGAGCAGTTGGTGCGGATTGCAGGCAGTGAGAGCTGCAGAGTGGATGTGCAAGCCTTTGGCTTCTGACTCCTGTCAACAATAGCATGGAAATTCTAAATGCCACAGACTTTATGTATGTAATATGCGGTTTTATCTTAAAATATATGCCCCGAGTCACTCTTGGATCCATTACTGTAGCAGTTAGAAAGTTCCTAATTAAAGTATATCTACATAATGAGGTATTTATGCTGCATGGCATGAAGTCTTGTGCTCTTCAGTTTTTCTGGTAAACCACTCAAACTGTCTTCCCATCTGCTTCCTTGCCTTCTCACCTGGTTAGGTGGCTCCAAGTTTTATAGCTTCTTAAGGTCATGCACTTGGGTGAGTCCTTCCGTGGCCCTTGGACTTTACTTGATGTGATCTATTGTTATCTTGTCACAGATGTGTTGGAATTATTTTCCTAGCCAGAGGCAAAGGTGGGTTAGTGTTTTATTCCTACTCGAAGCCTTTGACAAGTGCAGAGAGGAGGCTGCGAGAACAGTGTTGCAAAACAAAGATCTGTATCTGCTTTTCTACTGGATTTTTAAATGAGGATAATAAGGTAAATAATGGGGACATGTAGTGCTCTACTTTATTTCTCACGAGGGAATAGGCGATAGTTTTTGAGGGCACTGATTATTATAGAGTAGGTGCACGTCATACGAGAATGCTACTTTTGGCCAAGGTAGTTTGTTCACTCTAGCTCTTGGGTATTCTTTGATTCTTCTGCTGTGAAGTATTTTTGAATTTTGTGGTGTGTTTGGCTTGTTTTTTTCTATTGTTGTTTGGTTGGTTTTTTTTTAAAACCCACAGAACAAAGATGTCCTTTATTACTATTGGAATTTAAAGAACTGTAACTTGCAGACTGCTGTGGCAGAAACTGCAAAATCTCTTGCTTCTTAAGAATGGACTTTCAGTTATGCTGAAATTTGGTAACTACAATGGAAACATAACAAAGGTACAGTTGCTTGGATTTGCGTATGGCAAGATTGTGCTCCAGCAGTATGCAACAACAGCCAGTGTGGTGATGACTTCAACTTACAGCCTAGTTGTGTCTGTTTTGGCATGAAAAGGTGACTGTTGTGCCATTGTCAATATCAGAATGTTATACAAATCTGGCTCGTTATCAGACATATTGACTTAGAAGCCACTCATTGATGTGCCTGAAAGAGCAATAGAAGTGTGTAATTCTGAATAGCCAGTTAAAACCAAGATGGTTCTATCTTCCACTGAAATAATTTTCCATAGACAACTAGTGGAACAAGGAGAAGCAGGACATGAATTGCAAATGTCTGTGCAGCACTATCTTCTAAATAAAATGCTGCTTGTTTTGTGGTGTGGGTTGTTTTTGTGCTTGTGGGTTTGTTTTTTTTTTTTTGTTAGTTGGCTTTTTTGTTGTTAATTTTATTTTTTCCCTGACATCTGTCTTGAGATCAGGATTATTCATTCTGCTATGGACCCTTATTGTGGTGGAGTTGTGATTACAATGGTAATTGTGTGGAGACTGGGCTGCTGTAGTTAAATGAACCAAGCATGTGAGGCAATGCACAGGTTGCTGGCATGGACTGTGTCTTCCCACTTTTGCCATGGTTAATACTGTTAGTTGCAGCCCCAGTTCCAGAAGGTCATGGTGTCCTTTTATCTTACTTTGAGTTTAAATCCAAATAATATTAGTGAGAGCTAGAAAGCAGAATCGTGAGTATTGGTCCCAACTGGCAATTGGTATCTTGTTTGTTTGTTAGAGATGCTGGGCTCCAGCCCCAACAGGAGATATGTCATACATTACACAGGGTCTCCTTTGTTCTGAACTGACACACTGAGTGCTATCTTCAGTCTTCACCATTTGCCTGGTGTGCTGGCATTTATTTTTATTTTTTTGGTCTTAGAATAAAATGTTTGCAATCTCTATATTCTTGCTGTACAGCCCGTCTTTCAAGCTTGTCTCTGTCTCTTAATTCCAGGGGATTATCATTTCAAAGTGTGATGTTAATCTAAACCTTCCTATAAGAGTCTGAGATGAGTGATTGGTGGACTTCGCTAGCTTCCTTGCATGGCTGCCTTGGAAGCAGCAGAAGTGTGATAGTTGCTTGTTGCAGTGAGTGGTACTTGTGTAGAGTATGGTGATTGGGGGTGGGTATTGGAAGGGTCATAAATAACCAAATTGTCCATTAGTGACTTCTTTCTGGAGTGTGTTTAAAAAAGAAAAAGTTGTGTTTTTTAAGTAACTGTAACATTGGTTACAGACAACTGAAGTCTTCCAGATAGTTGCTTTCCCTCTAGACTCCTACATGCATAAGAAAACTTCCCATTTGAGGTGTCAAGCCTAATATCACGCCAGCTTTTGCACACATTAAGCTAATATGTAACTAAGTATGAAAATAATAGAAATGGCTGGTAAACATGAACAACTGCAGAATGTCAAGACTGAAAGCAAATTGTAGAGGAGAGTTGGTACTTCTGTTTGTTTTTAATTAGCCCCTCTTGTATGTGCTAAAAATGAGCTCTTACACATGTGCTTTTCAGTAAGCAAGGTTTTTTGATAGACTGCTGCAGCGTGCTAGGAGCTTTTGCGTTGCGTTTTTCAGTCACCTTGAAGAATGAATTCTATGGGGTTTTGTTTTCTGTTGATGTTCTCAAACTTATAAAAAAATTCAGAGGGAGCTTCACGGCAGAAGAGACTGCTCCATTTCCTTGCCCACCCACATGAAGGCTGCATGTAATCGTTGATGGTGCCCAAAAGAGTGGACTTGGAGGTGACATTATGCACTAGAAATAATTGGTGGAGGTGAAAGACTAACACGAGCTATTGATAGATACCAAGATGTCTAGTGGTGTGCTAGAAACAGTGTACTGTGCTGTCTGCTTCTGGGACAGCAGTGCAGGGTATGTGCAATTGTTGGGTACATTGGGAAAAGTGGATGCTGTGGGCTGTGTGTAAAGGAAGAGGTGAATCTGGAGCTAAACTGTTCTTTGTGGGAAAGTGAGAGAAGAGGTGGAGGTGGCCAGGAGGTTCTTCAGGGTTCAGGAGGTTAGAGCTTGGTCATAGTATCTACATGGGAAAGCACCTGTTTGTACAGACAGACTAGGTGTGGACTATGACGGTATGACTTTTGTGTGAATAAGCACTTTGGGGACAGGGATAAAAACAGTCATGTTGGAAACTTTCCTGGGGATGAAATCAGTGATCAATGTAGAGTAGCATCTGGTTTCTGTCTCAAGGAATGGGAGGGAGAGGTGAAACTGGGCCTTGGTGGTCTCCTGGACCAGGGGAACAGATGCCACAGCTTTTGTTTCCAGCACTGAGTTTTGAGAATCCTGATAGAAATTAGGGAAAAACCCTAGACCTAGTCTGGAAGGAGCCCCTTGTACGTGAGAGCGGGAATAAAGTAGTAACATTAAAGGATTAATCTAATTTTGTAGTTTTGTGCACTTGAAGAGAACTACTTTGCAAAAGATCAGGTAGATAAGCAAGAAAGTGGCAAGTACACATGGTGCAGGTAATTTGCAGTGCAGTAGCACTGGTCTTTAGTGAACAGGCTGAAAGCAGATATTCAAAGTGTTTACTCATGTCTGATGAAGTCAGGGTGTTCTTTAACAGAGGGGGGGAAAAAAAGGGTGGTGGTGTCTCTCTTGCCTTTAAGGGTGGATCTGTAGAGGCTCTAACACCTTTCCTGCTTCTGCAGGACCTTTGCTGGCCTTTGTAGATTCTAAAATAATAACCTGTAGTGGATGACCTATCTGGATGTATTCCTTAACCTTTTTGCTGATTTGAAACGCTATTGTTTGTGGTCTCGTCATGTGATAACTGTTCTGTGGAAAATATGGCTTTCAAATATTTCTGTGAAGAATCAGAAACGCCTTAACCTAAAGAGTATTAATTTTATAGCTACACACACTGATAACCTCTTTTTGAAGCTTAATGCAGAAAAAATTCTGTGGCTGTACGGAGTCCTTGTCTGCTTTGATCTAAGGTATCAGATGCTTTTGAGCTACTAGAAATCTGAAGTTTGACTTGCAGCATTGCTGTCTTAAAGTCACACGGACTCTACTGGTTCTGGTTGCAACTTCTTGTAGATTGCACAGTAGTTGTGTGTGTAATGGTATTTCTGAAACCTTATTTTTATTTTTTTTTTCCTCACCAATGCTCTTTGCTTTATTGGAGAATTATCCACTGTCTGAAATGCAAGTTCAGCTAGGAAGCATACTTGCAGCTAGGGCTGCCTCCTAGGATGAGGTAAATAACAGTGTGCAAAAGTAGTGATCTGCACATCTGCTGGTCTACTGCAAAGAATCTTAGATTGAATCAGCTCAGGTGATTTGAGGTAAAAATGTAATTCTAGGCATGTGTTGAGGGAAGAGGAGCTGACAGATCTTCAACATCTAAAATATGACAAAAGGGCCCATGCAAGCAGAATGTCTAATTTAATTCAGAATTCTCATTTTGAAACTGAGTGAGCCTATGAAGGTTGTTTAATATATAATTTGTTCTCTCTTTAATGATTGTTTAAGGTATTAAAGTAAGGCATCAGTTTGTTTTATGTTATAAAATAGTTGTGGATCCTGGCTTTATGTAGATGATGGTAAGCAGTTCACCCTCCTCTGTTCATTTAATTCTTGGAAATGCTCTTTAAGGTTCAATACAGACAAGATTATCTAAGTTCAAGTAAGGTAAAGAAGCTGTGGCAGGGGCATCAAGATACATAACTTCACTGCTAGTAAAAGGCTTGCTTGTGTTCTAGTATCCTTCCACTGTGTTAAAAAAAAAAAAAAAAAAAAAAATCTTGAGTTTAGGGAAGCTCATTTTTGTGAACAGGATGGGAATAAAGTTTCAGTTTTGGGCTTCATTCTGCCAGTGCTCTAACTCTTACACTCTTATCCATCCTGCCGTTCCCCATCTTTTCTTTCTGAGCTTGGAAAGTAACGCTGCATGTTACTGCTCTGTGCAGGCTGATAACCATTCAGGAGGGTTTTGTGTTCTGGCTAGCTAGCCTGCTGTTCTCTCTTGTCTCGTCTGAGGCTCAACAAATGGTTTCTGAGACCTTGTCAAGCCCCTGTAATAGCACACTTGGGATGACAGCACAGCTTAATTCATAGCTACATTTTTTTTGTGAGGTACAAGGCCACTTGTGAATGAGTTGCTAACGTTTGTGTATTGTTGGCTTCACCTGTGGGAAATAGCTTTTTGAACAAACATACTGAATTTTGTGCAGAGGCATATGAAGTCCTTAGTTGATATAGGAAAGGTACTAGATGGACAATTTAACATTCTGCTTTTTCACAGAGAATTCTACTGAATGTTGCCCTACTGTATGTGTTCTGCATACCCTAGTGAAAGACTGACTTAAACACATGCAGGTTGGGATACCTTGTAAAATTATATGCAATACCTTGTAAAATTAATGCAATACTTGTGCAAAAAGATAATGCCTTTTAGGCAACAGTTTCTATTCAACTGTTTTAACTACATTGAGTATTAAGTGGTAGTAGGGCAAAACATACTGTGCAGTAGGTTTAGAATTTGCAGGAAAGAACTCTAAGCCATGATTAAAGCTGCAGATATTTTCTTTAAAGCACAAAATGTTCTAGAGAACGTAGTGATTTTTCTCCACTACAGATGATAGACTAAACATCCAAAATTAAAATGTCTTGAAAAAATGCACATGCTTTGTGAACAGGGAAGAACAAAACTAAAGGTCACTGAAACAATCTGCCTGTTTTTCTGGGAAAGCTTCGTGCTATGTGCTTGTAACACCTTGCATACAAGATGTTGACATTTGAATAGAGGACACTTGAGAGCTGTGCTGAAAAAGAAGACTCGATTCATTACTGTGTGAGTAATACCTTCGGCTGAGGACTTGAAATACAAAAGGATCTGAATTGCAGCAAACCCCTGATTCCATCTTGTGTTTCTGGCCAAGGTGTGTTTCCTGGGAGAGACACAGCCTTGCCCTTGTGAGGGGGAGCCCAAGCTGCAGGTGTACTTTCAATTACAGTCTGCATTCAGACACTGGATAACCTCACAACGAAGCTTTGGCAAGTCAAGTTTCATCAATTCTGTCATTCTCACAGAGCTATTGTGCAAGGTATGGAGTGTAACAAAAGCAACTGGGGCAAGCTTTATCCGAGTGGCCTTCAAGACAGAAGACTTGTCCCCAGCTGTAATTTGAATCTTACCTAACTTTTTGTACTTGAACTGCTTGGCATTGAAACTCTTTTCTGTTTGGATGAACGTCAATCCTGTTTAAGCAGGGTTGAACAAAACCGCACAAAAGTTAACTCGCTAACAGTGCCGTTCACTGTTACGTTAATTCAGTTTTATAAAAGCTCAACTGGAAGCTTATATGACTCTGCTAGATGAGTGTCAGATACTGAAAGAGTCAAAAAGTAGCTATTGCAACACTGAAAGCTTTACAGTTAGAATTCCAGGCATGTGTTAGGACTGCATTTCCATCTGCCTGCCTAGTTTGCCTGTGCCGTGTGAGATTTGTGAGACTACAAAGCAGAAAATACAGCAGTGGACAGGTCATTAGCCTCATTTCATTTAGGTGGATGAAGGGAAGGATGCCAAGATAAAACTTGAGGATAGTGAGTAGCTACTTACTGAAACAGCTAGTCACAATTGACTTGAGACTTGGCCTATGGAAGGATGAAAGAACGGATTCAAACTTACTACTGAGGGATATCTGTAACAAGCATGGTTTGTTCTTTGCTTCTGGAGAGATGCTGAATTTGCACAAGGTTAAGAGATATGCTTAAAGTGTCACTTAACTGAAGTTAAAAAAAAAAAGGGAGGCTGATTATGAGAGGAGGTGACTTCTTGAAGATGAAAGAGTCAAAGTGAGAAATTGTCTTCTATGAATGGTGAATATAGAAAGAGAAGGTAAGTGGTGGTAAGCTAAGTGTAAAACTACATGTAGTTACTATGGGAGCCTCCCTGTCAACCTTCCCCCTATATAAGCCCTCTAAACCACACACACAAGCTCTGTTCTCCTTGAGAAACTACTGGAGAAGAGCATAAAATTCATCTTCCTCTTTCTCCATCTTTTCTGATGCATCTGTAGCACAATGCCCAGGGTACCACTGACCTATGAGGACTGTTTAGAGAAGATGAAATGACAAAGAGCTTTGGTTTTGACTGCATTATGACAGAGCTTAAAGAATTGGAGGCAAAGGCATGTATTGGGGGATCTGGCTCAAATTGCAGTGTTTGGGAAAGGGGCTATTTGAATAAACTCAAGTGAGGATCAGTCAGTTGTCATCACAAGGTGTGTTTGCATACCTAAGGAGTTCAAAAATTAAATAAGCTAATCAGAAAGTATAACCCAATCCTTTAAATTGTCCCAGTCATGGAAGACTGGAAAGGGGCAGTGGTGAGATGAGGTTTTAAAAAGACTTATTTGAAGAGTGGAAATTACAAACTAGTAAGCTGAATCAAGAGCAGATATAGTGGATGCATTTAAGGTGCTGAGGTGAAAAAACAGCTTTATAAACATATTAAACAATTCCTAAGGCTATTAAAATCCTTTGATGGAGTTAACATACAAGCTAAGGCAACATAGTTGATGTAATCTGTCCAGATTTATTCGAGGCATTCTGTCAGGTCTCCTACCAAAGACGTGAAGCTACTTGCAGATGGTCCCTCTCTGGAGAGGGAAACTAGTTAAGATATGTGAATTAACGGTGGGATGCCATTAGTGGTATCACTTTGGAATCGGTGCTGCTCAAAAGTTTTGTTTGGAAATCACTCATCATAAATAGTTGGGAAATGGCTGTGCTGATGAGTGGACGTTACTTGCGATAGTGAAGGCAAGGACTGATTGTGAAGGCTTGGCCCTCAATATTGCAAAGTCTCTCTCCAGTAATATATCCTACTCATTGATGTTGTGTATGGGGAAAATGGTTCTTTCTTTACTCACACAAAGGTAGGTAGCCTCTGAATTTATTATTATGTAATAAAAAGATTTTGGAAAGCTCCCGCTTAGTGTGAGCAATTGCTAAAAAGCCGAGAATCACAGGACTGACTAGCAATGGACCAGAGCACAAAATAGTGGTGGTGGTGTTGTAAATCCTATTTCCTGTTTTGTAGGCACTTGTAATCCTTTCATCCCAGGCAGGATGTAATAGGCCTAGGGAGGGCCATCAAAGATAATCAGATGTGGATAAGTGTCTGTATGAAAACTTCAGTTGTTCCAGTAGACAAGGACTTCTGTCTCTGAGAGTGAGGGACAGGGAGAATCTCTCAAGTCCTGAGTGTCATTGAGAAGATAGGAAACAGTTGTGTAGTGACTAGATGAATTTATGAATGATAAATATATTAAGGGCTATTAAAGAAGGGAGTATCATCTGTGAACCTGTATGGTTCTGTATGTTGTGGAACCTGTATGTTGTGTTAGGCAAATGACTGATTTTAGAAAAACTTATGAGAATTTTTTAAAGCAACCGATGTGTCATTTCCTCCATATAAATCAAATAATTTCACAGATTTGACTATTAAAGAAAAATATACCAAGATGAGAAATTACCCAATGAAGTTAGGTTTTTCTGAAGCTGAGACTAGTGCTTTCATCCTGTTTTTTGCTTGCTTTTCATAACAGATGCTTTGAAATGCTGTTCTGTCTTCATGCAACTTCTAGATTCTGAAGTGGTACAAATATTGTGACTTAAGAGCCATCCGAGAGAAGGGGGAAACAACAAATGAATTACAGCAGTCTTTCCTTTGTAGCAAATTTGCATATGTACCTCTTGTATTGCTTTATTCAAGAGTACTGGTGAGACCATGATGTCCTTCAGTAAAGCAGCACGGAGCTGTGAGTCCTGAATGAGTTACTGCTGCCCATCAACTAGTCTCATAGTACTGATCTTAATTGTGTGGTTTTAAAACTTGGTTTTTAAGCTGTTTGTCAAATTAGAGTTTTGTGGGAGAAGGGAGGAGAGGATACTTACTCAGACCTCAGGGGTTCTTGCTTATGTAGAAATTCTGCGCTGGAGTTCATTGCAGGGCTAGGTGTTTGTCTGTGGGTTGGGTAGTTTTTAACTAATGAATTTAAATTATGGTCAGCCATACTCCTTGTGGTTTCATCACCACCACCAGAAAACAAAGAGTGAAGTGAGGGTCATCTTGCATTTTCTCTCCTGGTCCATTCCTTTATTATCTTTTGCTCTTACCACATACTTTCATGATGGTTTTGATACTCATCATACCCCGGTGTAGATTATCAGTATTTGTAACCAAGGGGGGGAAAAAAAAAAGGTAGCTGATAACTGCTGAATGCAAGAGTTGAAGCTTGTTATGGAAGAGGTTGGCACAGGTCAGAGCTGGTGTAAAGGGAGAGGCTTTCTGGCTTGAAGCAGCAAAGAAACGATGTTAAGAAAAGGCTTTTCTTTTAACAGCAGCTAATTCTTAGATCAGAAGAACCACATGTACAGTGTGTCATTGCATTTACTTGCTTACTTTGAACTTCTTGCCAAACTACATGTTGTGGTGAAAGGTGCTAATTTAAAAATATATATATCAAAGAACAAAGTGAATAAAGTGAATCAGTAATTGCCATTCACCACATAGTATCAGCTGTCACAGAAGCTTTAGTGTTTATTGGCTTGCTGTTGATGGTTTTTCCTCCAGCTGTGGAAATGACCTTTTCTTTACCCGCAAAAAGGTCTGCTTACTGAAGGATTTGTGTTGAAGTAGAAAATACTCTCAGCATAAGCCTTGGTATCTGATAAGAATAATGATGCTCTTCTGGTACAGGAGTCTCACTATGTCTTTAAGTGTTTTGAGGATGGAAGATGTCTGAATGCCTGAGTTAGAAAATTCAGTTCTGTTAGTGCATCTTCCCCTGCAATGATTTCTTTGTGTTAACATTGTAGTGAGTAATATGGCTCTTTATTTTCACATGACATCTTGTAAATTTAAACCCAAGTTCATAAAATGTGCTTCAGTCATAAGTTGTTCCTTCTACTCTTCTAGCCTTTTCTAAAGGTTTTGTCTTGTTTTCTTAAAGCAGACTATCCAAAAATTGCGTACTAAAGTGTTAGCAAGACTTAGTCATGCTGAAGGGTTACTTTTCTTTAGGGATAAAATGTATCTTTCTGAGAAGGGATGCTTGTAGCAGCAAGGAAGAACACACACTGGCTAGCTATTTTTTTTTTTCCTGCTTCTGAATATGCTGTATTTTACCTGTTTGCTTTTTTTGTGCATCATGCACGTATCTTTAAAAGGAGAACAAACCAACCAACCTCAAACCATGCAAATTTGATGAAATGTTCTTAGGCGTAAGTCTTTAATTTGTTGTTTTGCTAGGTTGTTTAGTACTTGCATTTAAATATTAGTCCTCTATTAGTCTTTAAGCTAATTTTTAGTTCAGTTAGAAACTGACAGATTTGGAAGATAATCGCTGCCTAGCAGTCAGGTAATATTTTTGTTACCTCTCTGGAAGAACAAGAGGGAAAGGAGAAAACAGTGGTGTAACTAAAATGAAATATGAAGTTTGTCAACTTGTCTGAGTTTTGCAATTTATTGAACTTTGATATGACTATGCAAACACTTCCTAAGGCTTACCAAAACTTAATGTAAACATACAGCATGTTGACTGAAACACGGATCCTTATAGCTGTGATCTATGGCACATGCTTATAAAATTAAGGCCTGTTTTGCTAACTGGGAGCGGTTGCTCCGGATCATGTGAAGGGTCTGTCCATCTGTCTGGGACAGTTAATCCAGCTGATCTTTAGGAAGTGAAGCAAGACTAGGGCAAGCATCTAGTGGTGCTTTCCTACTGATAAATTTCTGCTTCCTGTGGTGCCCAGTACTTAAGGTGAAATTATAAATTAACATTCTGGATTTTCACTGTATTGTTCACTTGTACTTGTTTTTGCACTTCTCAAACACAAAGGAAAAGAAACTGAAGGAGATGAAGACTATGATGCCTTTGTGTGTGTGAGTGGTTGGGGGGTTTTTTTGACCTTATGCTAATTTTATTCCCTTTTAGTCTGTTGACTGGTTTCACAGGGGGAATATGAGATGTAGCTGGTGTTCCTGATAATACCAATACCATTTGGAGAGTCCCTGCATGTCGGCAGCACCTTCAAAAATGAGGACATACCCTTGGAAATTTACCTATTGGAGGAGAGGACAGCTCCTCAGGGGTTGTGTCTAGACAAGCGCTGGCTTCCGAGATGGCTGATGGGGTCATCAGGGGAGTGTGCTGGTTGCCTCCTCTTCCCCACTGCTGCCTTGAAGCGTTTGTAAAACTGTGTGCCAGCTCAGCTCCTGGCTTTATGCAGAGGCTCCTGTTATTTGTAGGCTCCTGCTCCAGCTCTAGTTGATTCTAGACAATTGCTCACTAAGTTTTGTATTTGTATTTTTTTTTTTTTTTAAAAACGTGCTTCCATGCATGTTTTTGATTCATACTTTCCTTGCATATCTTATGTTTGAAGTTGGAGAAGTAGGTAACACTACTGCAGAAAAAAAGGAAATTATTTCCCCTTTGGGAGTGAGCACTGTTACAAGCCTCTGGAACTGTAAAGCTCATACTGACACCAGTGGCTGCTTTGGAATGAGTGTGAGGTGATGCTTCTAGTGACCAGCACAAAGATATATGAAGTCATACTATTTATGAGTTGTCTTTATCCTCATCTGCAAATTAACTACTACCAACTGTTCTTTCTTCCTGGAAAGTCTTTGTGGGTAATTTTGTAGAAGAGACAAAACTAGCTGTGAACTATTCTTTTTATTTGCAATCCCTGACAGAGTAGCTCGGACGCCCAGCTTCTCTGACCGGGTTGCATTATTTGTGATCCTTTCTCATGTATTAATACATAAGAGGCTTTCACGACAATCTGGATTTTATATGATTTTTGGCAGGTTTCTTCTGTGAAAGGAACAAGCTAGGATCTCTGATGGGATAAACTTTAATCTGCTTGTAAATACATTTAAATACTCTGGGCTTGAATAAATCTGAACTTTTAAAAATAGTCAGGCTTTGGTTGTGTAGCAGGCTGTTTATAACAGAGAATATAATGTTAACCTATTTTCTATAGGTTTAATGCATATTCTAGGACTACTCTGTTTTTCAAGATGTTTTTAAATGTAGTCAAATGAAGCAGTAATTTGAGCTAATATTTGTCTTCTGGTCTTGTTTCGTCCAACTTGTTTTAGGCCGTATAACTGAAATATTCTTGTTTGCTCAGGAAGCAAAACCTACAAGTGTCCCTTGGAAATTGTTTTTAGAGCAAACTAATTTTGGAAATTATATATATAATGCATAGAGCATCAGTAAAAGTGAAATAACTTTCAAGTGACCCTCAAACAGCTATAAGTGAAGGACATAATTCTAGCTTCTATTGGTTCCATATTTAAAAGTATTTCTTCAGCTATTGTGAGGGGTTTTTTTTCCAGTGAACATAATTATTTCTGCAGTGGGTGTAGCACTTACCTGCAGCTTTCTTGGGAGAGTTGAGTGTACTGCATCAAGCTGATGTGGGAAGAAAGTAATAGAAGGTAAACTACCTTCTTTCTGCATGTGGACAGAAACTGCTGTGCTTCTGCTGTGTCTGTTCTCTGACTTCAGATAACTGTTGCTTATTGGAGCATTAAGCAGACTCCTTCAAATCACTAATATTGTGGAAAGTGTAACAAACAAAAAATTGGAAATACTTTCCCACTCTCCATCTGAAAATGAGTGCTTGGGCTCTAGTGCAAAGTGCAGGAGAGGGGGATTTTTATTTTTTTTAATTTTAGCAGCAAAGCACTGACTCAAAGCAAGCTACTGTGCAAAACTTTACAATTAAAGTTATTTTTATCAAGATAATTTTTAAATACCTCCAGGGATGGTGACTCTACCACTTCCCTAGGCAGCCTGTTCCAGTCTTTGATAAACCTTTTGATGGAAAAAACCCCAATAATTTCCTAAAGTCCAACTTAAACCTCCCTGGTGCAACTTGAGGCCATTTCCTATGAGTTGTGAACCTTGAGAAGACACCAACAGCCCCTCACTAGAACCTCCTTTCAGGTAGTTGCAGAGAGCAGTAAGGTCTCCCCTTAGCCGCCTTTTCTCCAGCCTAAACAAGCCCAGTTCCCTTAGCTGCTCTTTAAGTCTTTTCTCAATACCCTTCACCAGCTTTGTTGTTTTCTCTCCAGACCCACTCCAGCACCTCAATGTCTGTCTTACATTACGGCACCCAAAACTGCTCACAGTACTCAAAGTGCAGCCTCACCAGTGCTGAGTACAGGCTGGTAATCACTTCTTCTCGAGTCCTGCTGGCCACACTATTTCTGATCCAAGCCAGGATGCCGTTAGCCTTCGTGGTCACGTGAGCACACTGCTGGCTCATGTTCAGCTGGCTTTTGATCAACACCCCAGGTCCCTTTCTGCCAAGCAGCTTTCCAGCCACTCTTCCCCAGGCCTGTAGCACTGCCTGGGGTGGTTGTGGCTGAAGCACAGGACTCAGCACTTGGTCTTCTTGAAGCCATATGACTGGGCTCAAACCATCGATCCAGCCTGTCCATATCCCTCTGAAGAACCTCTCTATCCTCAAGCAGATCAACACTCCCACCTAACTATGTTGTCTGCAAACTTACTGCGCATGCTCTGAAAATGGAAATTTTTTTATTTCTCTGTAGTAAACAGTCCTCAAAGTTGTGTGTATGCATCCAGAATTGCATTGCTTCCTTTCTAGCTAATTTTTGGAAATGTTGTTGGACTTGGAAAACAGTATTGGGAATTAGCTGTGTCTTGAAAATACATAATTAACGTCCTAGACACTGTTCAACTCCTCACAGTCTCAGGTGAATTGTAAGTGGTGTCATTTATTCTACAGTCTCAGATACAACCCTTTCAGGTGGGAGGGGATCTCTAGAAGGCATCTGATTCAATCATCCACTCAATGCAGGACCAACTTTGAAATCAGCTTAGGCTGCTCAGGGTGCTAGCCAGCTGAGTTTTAAATATCTCTGAGCATGAAAAACTCTGTCAAATCTCTTCTACGTTTTGAGTAGACTTAGTGTTTCTTTCTCCTGCTCCTTAACTGGAATTTCTCTTTTTGCCACTTATGACTCCTGTCTTTCAGTAGTTGGCTGGGCATCTCCCAGGAAGAGTCTGACTCAGTCCTTGTACACACATGCACCCCTCCCCCTTTAGCTAATTGGAGGCAGCAATAGGATCCCCCTCTAAAGGCTGAACAAACTAGGCACTCTCACCTTCTCCTGATGTCGCATACTTCAGACTATTGCTCTGATGGACTTGTCAGTGTCCTGTGAAGTCTAAAGCCTAATATGGAGCTCCCAGACAGTGTTAAATAGAGTTGTGTTCTGTTCAGCTTCTTCATCAGAACTCCTAGGTCTTGCTCCGTAAAGCTGCTTTTGACCCAGTTGTCAGTGTCCAGTTGCGTGAGGTTATTCCAAACCACAGACATGTCTTTACATGTGTTGTTGAACTTTCTGAGGTTCATATCTTCCTGTTTTTCCTGTCTGTTGAGAGCTGTCCAAATTGTGGCTTGGTTCCTCGGTACATCAGCCACTGTCCCCAGTTTATCTTCATCTGTGGATTTGCAGAGGACATGTCCCACCACGTTGTCCCTTATTTAAAAGATGTTATATCAGTCCCAGTATCTGCCCCCAAGGGATGCACTCATAACTGGCAGCCTGTTGGATTTCTACCACTGATTACACGCCAATGACCTCTGGCAGCCCAATCGATTTTTCATCTGTTCTGTAGTTCAACTGTCCAAGCTCTCTAATGAGGCTGTGAGTCTACTACGAGACCATGTTGCACACTGTGCTAAGACCAAGGTGGCATCCAATGCTTTTCCATTGTCTGTATTATATGTCCTCTCATTGTGTAGAACAAATGGGTTGATAAGGCACAGCTCATCCTTGGAAAATCCTTGCCAGCTGTTCCCAGTCACTTCCTTTGCTTCATGGGCTTGAAAATAGCTTTCAAGGAGGGTTTGCTGCATAACCTTTTCAAGAACTGAGCTTAGGCTGATTGGCCTATAATATCAGTGAACCTTTTTGCCCTTATCAAAGAGGGTCCTGATATTTGCCCTTTTCTAATCATAAGGAATCTGCCATGATCACCATGACCTTTTGCAGATGATGGAGTGGCTTTGCAGTGACATTTGCCAACTCCATAAGCACCCTCAAATGCAGCCCATGTGGTAATGTGGATTTGTGCCTGTGTGTCCAGTTTGTTGAAATTGTCCCTAATTTGCTTTTCTTCTTTTTTTTTTTTATTTTAGCAGGGCTGTGCCCCTAGCCTTGGGAGCGTTGTGCAAGTGACTGTGCGATGTGAAAACTAATGCCAAGAAGGCATTGAGAAACTCAGCCTCTTTTGTGTCCTTTGTCATTTGGTTCTCCACCACACCCATTTTCTTGGTTGGTAGCTAATAGGTACAAAATGCAAAAACAAATGTCCTGATATAAATATCTTAGTCTGACAAGACTACTTGGTGCTGGGAATAGGTGTTGGAAGAGGAAGCAGAGGTAGTTCTATTCTTCCATGTCATCATTTGAATGGGTGCCAGTCTGCCCTCACCTTGCTGCACTTGTAGAAAGCGATGTATTATTTTGATGTGTATTTAAGCGTTTGCTATGTATACAGCAAGGGCATTTAGTATAAATGTATAAAATCTTTCAGCTTCAAAAGTTGCCTTTGTGTATTCATATGCTTTTTAAGAACTGAATTACTACTTCTTTGAAGAGACTTCACTGGATGTTGTGTGTGATGAGGGTGGGTTTGATTTATTTAAAAATATGATTTAAAAAAGCATAACAGTGCTGTGACTTGGAGGATGAGGCAGGGGATGATGCCACAAAGTCAAAATGCCAACTCTCCCAAATGTAATTTGCTGTCCTAAGCATTTTATTTTCATATTCTAACCTATAGTTGTGCGTGTTTTGCTATGCTCTTCCTTCTATCTCATGTGGAGTGTGTCCCTGTATTTGTTACATTTTACTGAAATTTAACCTATGGGGAGGAGGGACAAAGAAGACTTACCTAGAATGCCACAGTTAACTCCGTGTTATCTCTCTTCATTTGTAGTTGAAATATTTGCTGTCGAATGCTATACTGATACTTATAAAGAAACTATAATAAAACCTCCGATTCCTCTATTTCCTTGCTTGATATTCTGGTAGGTAATAAAGATTTAGTATTTTTTGCCTTACCTGGCTCCTTAGCATGTTTGAAAGCTCCTCTCCTTACCTTGTCATTAGTAGTGATGTGCTGTGCTACTGTTTGTACAGTTTAGGGCTTGGAGTTAGTTGCTCAGTGTTCAACTCTGAGAGCTGTTCAAAGTTAACGTGCTCTATAGCACAAATTCATTTTTGGATGGTAAAACTCAAATGCCTTATTTAATAGATTCAGGAAATTCTGAGTTAGTATTGGGGAGGTTGTATCGCTACAGCAATTCTTGGAGCATTACTCCAACACCCACGTGTTTTACTGGTAGGCTTATTTTTTAATTATCAGGATAAGAACCATAAACAACTAACAAATTCCTTAGAGTTTCCTGTAGAAGAGATGCTGCATTAACAGTTCCCTGGGGTAGCTGTAAGACCGTGGAGTCTATTTCCCTCAGATATTTAACTGCAGTCAAATTTTACATTTCCTTGTTTGTAAAGATAAAACTATTACGAAATTGTGACCTGAATTGCATTTGTGTTGGTTTTGTTTTTTTTTAACTGTAGTTTATATTTTGGATTATTACCACTGATTTTAAGGCTTCAATACTTTATTCTATTATTTTTATTTGAATTTCAGCTGAGTAAGGATATCCTACAGTTTTGTCAATACATTTCTACAAAATATTTCATGTCACATACCATACAGTAGAACCGATTTATTTTAACTGCCTATTATGTAATAAGCCTCCTTTTTCTCCGTGTAGGATATTTTCTCCCACTTGCTGAACATGTTTATGCTGGAAGTATTCTTCTATAAAAAGGGTAGAAATAAGTCATTTGAATACTAAAGCTTTGCAGCGTGCTTACATTCAGCAGGCATGTTCCTACTCTTTTTTCTAGATAGACTGTATGTTTATGTTGCCATTGTAAATGTGGTAAAACTTTGAGGTAATATTTGGAAGCAACATTATAATATCCTAATTCTTTTAAAGAGGCATCTTTGGTTTTAGCCTATTCAAGCTGTAAGAACAAAATTGTGTAGTTACATTCTTTTACAGTGATTTTGCAGGCGTATTTATTTGTTGTTGTCATTAAAGTCCACTGGAGTTTATGCCTATGATGTTAATGCTGTCCCTGACACGGGTCTTTTCTAACCTAGATGATTCTATGATTCTGTGATTTTTATGCAAGGTAGTTTTTGTGTGACTACAATAAACACTGCTATTTCCAGCAGCCGGTGTGTGAAGTGAGTTTTCTTACTCTTACCACTCTCACAACTGCCTATTGGTAGTGGGGTGTATTACTGTGTAGAAGATGCCAGCCTACTTAAGTGCAGGAATGGATGAATATATTGTTATGAAAATAAGCTTGGAGATTGACCAGCTTTTCTAAGCCTGCTGTTAGTTGGAGGAGCTGCTGAAATTCATGTCTAATTCACAGGCAGGAGACAAAATGGACAGGTTTTCCCAACAGGAGCTCTCAGAAGAAATTTAGTTGAGTTATGCTTTGAGCCTTACTGTGGCCTTAAATGCAAGCTGCTAAGTGGCCAGTTTTGTTATGGCTGGCTGTGGAAGATGTTTACAAACAGGGTTGGTTGGTTTGTTTTTATTCCCTTTTTTCTTACTATCTGCTTTTTCCTTTCTTGTCAATTGGACATCTCTTTATTCTCAGAGAAGGGTGTTGCCTGTATCCAAAACCACAGGGAATCTGTCTAGGTTGTGTTGTTATTCTAAACAGCCTATTGGCAAAATATTTTGCAAGTTGTGTAAAATAAGCTTGGTCACTCTTTTTAGCTGTTCTTTTAGCTTCGTAACACTTCTGTAAACTCTTTACTATTTATTGCCTTCAAAAAAATATTCCCTCACTTCCCTTGGATCCCAAGGAATTACACTAAGTTTTGTAAAGTAAGTCTCACTTGGGTCAAAGTTAGAAGTGGGGTTTTACTACTTCTGTTAATAGAAATGCTGGTGCTAATGGTGTAATGGGTAACTGCTGCGTGTTACCCACCTCAGTGTAGGACATATTTTTAGAGTGGGTTAGGAATTTGTTTATTGCTTTGTATCTCAACTGTGCATGCACAATCCAGAGAATTTGTCTTGGAAGACTTTAAAATGTGCTTTATCTGTAAATAGTAATTTGGGGGTTTGGTTTTTTTTTTAATTTCTTTTTACCATGCTTAGATTTCCTCTAAACTGCTCGGGTAGGTTGAAGACAGGAGATTGGCTGCTTGCAGTCAGTTCCTGTGTGCAGCACCCAGGCAGAGCAAATGAGTGAGTGGTTAATTCCCCACAGCCCTGGGTTGCTGTAAGGGCAGAGCAAGGTTAGGCATGAGGTCTCTGGATCACGACTCTTTGACTGCCTTTTAATGTGAGAAGATTAATTCTCAGAGACTTTTTATTTCAGTCTTTGTTTTGATGAGACCAAATGGTATGTTCTGAACCACCCTGTCAAATATCAGTATTAACGCAATGATTGTCAAATAATTAACATACACAATTGAAAGTGTGTTCTTCCAGTTTTGTTCTAGGAAACAGCTGAAGCATTTTTTTTTTTATAAAAATTTCCAAAGAAAGTCTGCCATCTGGTATGGGAAATTTTAATCCAGATTTAATTTGTCAAAAATTTGGCCAATTAAAAATAGTTGTACAGCCTTAAATATAAGGCAGGCATTATACTGACTTCTCCTTCCCATACATTGAAATCTTAGCAGATAAGCAACAGGGCAATGAGAATAACCTCTATGCTGATCAGTTTTGCTCCATACTCTGTTGGTGGGAAATGCTTGTAACAGTAGCACTTGTGGTATCACCCCTCATGAAATAGGGATCTCTCCAAACACCTCAAAGACTAAGTGGATGAGCACATGGGGCAATGAGAATAACCTGTACTCTAATTTATTTTGCTTCATATTTGTATCCAGTAAGGGCTGTGAGCCATTGCTATCTAGGACAAGGTAAAATGTGTTTTGTTTTGTTTTTTTTCTGAGAAAATTTCTCTGTTTTTTTTTCTGTCAGCAGCATGGGAAATATATCAGTGCTGGAAAGTGAATTGGGGTTATATGCAGTAGCTGATCAGTAGTGAGGGGTCTGTAACTCCCCAGTCCACCATAAATTCGTGTAATTTAATTGGAAATCTGTTTATACTGTTGATTCCTATAATACTCTGTTATCAGGAGTTGATCTTTAACTGTGTGCTTCATACCACAATGGTTTCTTGTTTTCAGGCTTCATGCAATGTGTTTTCTTCTAAGGTGAGCAATAGAACACTGTCGTTCCCCGCTCACACCTTGTTTTGGCCACGTACAAGTTTGTGCTTAGCATTAGCTTTTTCTCTTCCAGCTTTGGAAGTTTTAGGGTTTTATTATATGGAAACGTTTTAATGCCTTCTGTTGTTGTCCTACCTGCTTTCATTTATTCCCCCCCCAATGTGCATTAGAGCCTGTATCTTTTCCCCTCTATCTTGCTGAATCCACTAATTGCCCTCTTGCTGAAATCTGCTGTCGTTCACTCACTGTTTTGTTCTTCAGTGTCATTAACTGTGCTCAGATTTTGTCCATTCATCTCCCGCTTTTTCCCCCTCTTCTCTGTTTTGAAAGATTGTTGCTAACAGTGGGTGTCTTTGAAACACAGGAAAAGGAAGAATCTCTTGGACCTGACAGTTTGAGGGATTAAATAGGTAGTGATGAATAAGGGAAAGTGTTTCGGTTGGGAATACAGCAATTCAAAGCCTTACAAATAATTAGTGAGAGCTGGAGGAGAGAAGTGTGTATGTTTTAAATGCTTAACTACAGTTTGTTTTATTTGCCTTTAGGATGTTTGAGTTCCATTTTTTTCAGGGTGGCTCTTTGCAGCTGTGAAAGCTGGATTCATTAAAAATTAACAAGGATTTTTATTAATTAATTAACCTGGAGATTTGGGGCTATACGAGTGCTCCAAACGTTGAAGGCAATACTGTTAAGTGCTGTGTCCCCCAAGAGTGCTGTGGATGCCAGCCCACAAGTAGGAAGAACAAGAACTCAATCTCTTAAAAGTTCGAGCTCTTTGAGGCTGAGGATGGGCAAGAGTTCAATGTTGTCTTTTGTTGGAGTGTATCTCTCCTTCATTTTGCTTTGGTAGCTGGAGTTACTAGTAAGCTTGCATTTTAAATAAATGACTTTCAAGGTACATTCTGGTTAATGTATGGGGGATTGGGGGAGTTGTTTGGCTTCAGAATGCACAGATACATTGAGGCTTTTATTAATCTTGGTAGTTTTACATCTAAGCAATTCTTAAACACATCCAGGGATGGCGACTCAACCACTTCCCTGGGCAGCCTATTCCAATATCCCACCACTCTTTCCGTGAAGAATGTTTTCCTAGTGTCTAGCCTAAACCTGCCTTGTTTGAGCTTGAAGCCATTCCCTCTGGTTCTATCACTAATTATCTGAGAGAAGAGACCAGCACCAACCTCTCTACAATGTCCTTTCAGGTAGTTGTAGAGAGTGAGGAGGCCTCCCCTCAGCCTTCTCTTCCTCAAATTAAACAGACCCAGCTCCTTCAAACAGTCCTCATATGATTTATTCTCCATGTATGTAATAAATGTTTGCTGTTTGTTTCTTTGTAAGGAAGGACTGGAAGAAATGCCAATCATTTTATTTAAAAAAAAAAATAAAACCTCCCTATTTATGTACTGAGAGCAAATTTTGTTTTAATTTCTATCAAGATGGTGTTTGGTTAGATTACAATTTAGCTGGCTATCCAGACATTAAACTAGTAAAGAAACAAAAGAAAATAAGATGCAGAATTTGTATTCGTTAGAAACTGTCCTCTGAGTGGTGGTGAAGAGCTCACTTTGAATTCATTCACCCTTCTTTTCTTCTTTCACAGGAAAGATGATAAAGATTACGCTTTAAAGCAAATAGAAGGTACTGGAATTTCTATGTCTGCATGCAGAGAAATAGCAGTAAGTAACATGCGTTCTTTCTATTAGCAAACAGACTTATTAAAAGTATTCATTTGAGTGCATGCTGGTTTTGTTTGATTCATGTTATTCTTCTATGGCTGCTATGTTTTTATCATAGAAGTGTAAAGTAAGTACAGATGTTGTGGAAGATTTTGTGTACCTGTTAGATTTGCTGTCTAAAAGTGAGAGTGATTTTAAGTTATAATTTACTACTTGCCTCAGGGTAGATGAACTTTAGAAGTTCAAAAGCATGATTAGAGTCAGTGGCTTAAATTACTTACTTGATCTGACTTTTGTGTTTGTACTTCAGTTATTTTTCCTAAACAGATTAGTTCTTATTGGCTCATAATGATTAAAGCATGTTAGCTGAAGTGAAGACTTCAAAAATAAGCTGGCATTGTTGTTGCTTTGGAGGCTGTAACACAGCCATGAATACTATTCAAACTTTTTCCTAGGTTATTCGGGTTTGTATTTGTATATTCCATGTTGTTAGAAATTGGTGAATAATGTGGTCTAGTTATGTGACCAGCTTGCAAAGAATACTGGTTAAACCAGTATTCTGAAGTTTACCTGTTCTGTATTCTTTCATTATACTGCTGCTTTGGTTTATTTTTCTTGAAATGTTTCAACTGGAATTGCTTATTAAAAGGAAATGCCTGTAACAGGTGGGGGTGTTAGGAGGGGAACAGTTTATTTTCAGTTCATATTCCTTGAGTGTAAAACTGTACATAGGCTAATTTCATTTTATTGATTGGAGTACCAGGCTTTCCTACTTTGTCTACTTTGTGTTGGCTTTGTGATTTCAAACATGTTACTCCTTGAACCTGGGTGACATAAAAAAAAATCAAGTGCAAAGAATATTCTTGAGGAGAAAGTGTTCCTGCTGAGCCTCCCTGCCATTGTAAACATTTACTCTGAACTAAAGGCACTGAAAGCAGGAATTTAAGGTCTGCTTATTTCAACCATTTCAGCAGAAATTTTCCAAAACTGAGACTCCTTCAGGCTGAATGCTTTTGGGAATTGTCAGCTACCATTTCAAAGGGATTTGGGACATTTTTGTTTGTCCTCTTGCAGCAATTTACCTAAAGAGCTTTGAAGAGTTAGTTCTGCTTGAATTTGACAGGAGAAGCTTGGCTGGTGTTAGGGAGGTCTCTCTGCTCTGGCTATGATCCTAACTCAATTTCCATTTACGAAAAGAGAATTGGTAATTTGGCTGACAGTTGGACTGACAGTCTGGGACAGTTGCCCTCATTGCATATCTTCAGGAGTGTTGTGTGGTCATTCCGCTTGGGCAGCAGGGTCCCCAGTAGAGATGGAAGAGGAGCAAGAAGCAGGGAGGCTTTCTTCTTGCTCTGAGAGGCTGCAACACATACCCTTTGAAGAGAACTGCAGTACAACACAGGACCCATGTGGGACAGCGTTAGTAGGGGAAGGAAGGAAGCATACTGAAGACACCAAAGATGCCAAGAAAGCAGGCAGCAAGAGCAAGAAGGGGAGTGGACCCCAAAAGCAGGCGTAGGGGTAGAAAGAGTAACCCGAAGCAGTATTTCTTGAGCTGTTAACATTGTTTCTGGTTATGGTTCCAGGAATGCAATTGCTGATACTGTGGTTGAATTTTCTGGCAGTCCATTTCATAATTCACCACAAACTTCTAGGCTTTGAGTCTCTTTTCATTACCAACTTTTGATGTTGCTGTTAAGTTTTACCAGGATCATTTTTTCCCAAAAAATATGTTGTTCAATTCTTTTAGGAAAGAGGAGGGTGGGGATATTTATTTATCAATTAATATTGTAAAATGTAAAAAAGGAATGTCATATGGAGATGGATTAGATTGAGGATAATAGCCATACTGTTTACATTATGTGGTTTATATTATGTGGGTATGCGTAATGTATATATGAAAATGCTACTGAGTTAATCAGCAGTGTTGTACTCTAAAATGTAATGAATGCAGCTATTAAATTTTGTGGCTGTTAGAGTTGAGAAGTTAAAGCTGAATGCCAGACTTTGTTATTGTATATTCTGGACTACCCCAGTTAATGTATTTTATGACCAAGGTGGAACTAGAATGACTTGGTTTGCATAAATGGCATGTTCATTTCAGTTTCTCTGGAGAGCCAGAGCTCGGATGTTTGACTTTATCAGGGAAGAGTGCCATTTGATATAAGTCCCAGTGAAACTCTCCCTTGTTTCTACAACTCTGCAATTGCTTTGGTCTTGTTTATGGTGACTAACTTCAGTTTTGGACTATGGAGTAATTTACAGGCTTAAAGATGATCGTAAGCTAGTCTAAGACACCTTGTTGATGCAGACACCTGAGCTGAAGAACAGCATCAGAGCTTCAGTAGAATAATTCCTGAAATACCTCAGATAGAGGGAAAGTCTTGAACTAGGTCAGAGGCCTGAGTTAAATCAGCTGACACAGTTATGGGATGAGCTCAATACCTATATATGTGTATGGAAGACTTGCTGCATTTCAGTACTTCTTGCAGAGGGAGAACATAGACTTAATGTTCAAGAACCTAGCTAGTATTTTACTGTTGAAATATATTGTTTCCATAAAATCATTTTAAAAACCCTCTTAACTGGTAACATTGTTATTGTGCTAATTATTGAATCAGTGTCTTTAATATCAAGGTAGTTGTACTGTTATATTCTTCCATATCTTTCCCCTGTTGATCCACCATGGTAAGCATTTGTGAACCTTGCCTCTTCCAGAACCTTAGTGTTTGGCTGCTCATCTGTTCTCTGCGGACATGTGGACTGCCTGGGATTCAGGGTATCTTTTTGTCATCTGCACTTCTGAGGACATAAGCAGGCACTAACAACTGAATGCTCATCATACCAAGAGATGGATTTGTATTACATGGCAGAACAGAGGGATAGAATTGAGAGAATATTTGTATAAAAATAAACAGTACAATGTACAAGCCCAAACACTCAATTCCTTGTCTTCTGATTTAATCATGAGGAAGAAAGTCATTAAAGCCCATCCATCTGCAATAGTGCAGCAGAAGCTATTTCAGAGTTGGCAAGGCTGTAGGAAACTGAAGTAGTTAACCAGTCTTCAAATAGAGCCTCAGGATTTTGGGTTGGGCAGTTCCCTATACAGGAATCTTTGATTTTCAAGTAATCAAGTGACTTTTTGACATTTTTCTTGTTGATTAGCATTTCTCAGTTTTACCAGGTTTGCAAGTACTTCAGTACTTGCCTATGCTTCTGTTGGTTAGTGAGAAGTTGCTTTGTGGGTTTTTTGTTTGTTTTGTTTGTTTTTTTTTATATTTTTTTAAACTTTTTACAGGACTTCCATGTAGCTTGTTCATTGGTTTTGGGTAGTTATTTTTTTGATGCCTGGTTTGGTCGACAGAAATACCCTTGAAAACTTTGTTTGTATGTAAAACCACCATAGAGTGGTTTTATATGATGTAGTATTAGTTTTTGTCTATTGTTTCTGAAGAGTCCATGAGTCTGTGATGCAAATGCTGAATGGGACAAAGTGTAACTGGGGTGGAGGATTCTGTACTCCGTGTCCTGTCTGTGCACATGGTGTCCTTCAAGCACCATAGTCAGCTTGTACAAGATAGAACAGCCTTGAGACTGCTGGGGAAGAAAGCTAAAGAAAAGTAGCTGGCTTCCCTGATGGTTTCCACTTTTTAGGTCTGCCTTGGAGGCATTTAGGCATTCCTGCAATTTTGTGGTTTCCTCTTATAACAAATGCAGGCTGCCATCACAAAAAGTATTGTCTTCTGTCTTGGATCTAGTGACAGTGTGGATATAGGATCACAGAATCATTAGGAAGGACCTCTAGGATCACTGAGTCCAACCTTCATCCTAACATCTCTCTAGCCAATAGACCATAGCCTCAAGTGCTATGTCCATTCAATTTTTAGACACCTCCAGGGATGGTGACTCCTCTACCTTCCTGGGCAGTCTGTTCCAGTGCTGCACCACTCTCATGGTAAAGAATTTCTTCCTAATATCCAATCTAAACCTCCCCTGATGCAAATTGAGGCCATTTCCTCTCATTTTATCATTAGTAATTTGGGAGAAGAGACCAACACCAGCCTCGCTACAACCTCCTTT